>CAIGRS010154702.1:0-11513 GCA_903798395.1 Fraxinus floribunda | reverse complement strand
AATTCAGCTCATAATAGTGCCAACATCTTGTTCGGGTAAACTCATAAGCATATGAGATCGTTGACAACTAATATATTTGATGAGTTGAGAGTATCGTCCCATAGGAAATAAATTTTATTTTCCAAATATACAAGATTCAAAATGTGTCGAAAAGTGAACTCAAACAGATACACTTATTTTTAAAATATCATTTTTTTAAACTCGAACGTTTACTATGCAAAAAAATAGGTATCAATATGCTATTAAAAATTTGGATTGGTGAAAATATTTTGATTATATTTCAATACTACACTCATTTGACTTCCAAATGCATCTAGATGTTCTTATGTGATCTTCAATCATCATTTCACAGTTTAAATAAACAAATGACTAATTACAATTATATCCCCAAAATTTGGATTTCGTTAATTTTTCGTTCATTTCTTTTAAACTCATTTCAAATCTTTGAATTGTTCCTAACAAACGATAAATACACGAGATTAAACTATAATTTATCAAAAGTAATATAAAATATCCTAATTTAATAATCTAGATAAGTGTACAAATTTCACTATCAAGTTTTATAACTCTTCTTTTGTTTTCCTATTATACTCATTATACTCTTCTATTTTATTAAAAAATAGAATAACTTGCAACACAAGTTGATTGCNAAAAAAACTCATTTCTAATCACATTTTCCTAATAAAAAGAAAAATTGTACAAAAATTCAAAAAATTTCTCTATTTTTCACCAAACATTATCTAAAAAATCATTATTACAAAATCTATTTTTCCAAAAAATAGACTCAAACATAACCTAATTCTCGTTAGAAGTTAAATCTTGTTTTCGATTACTTTTAAATTAGTTTTATATGCTTATCGAACAAGGCAGTAAATTAAAATATATAAAAGATGATACAAAATATTACAATATTCCTAAGTTCCAGTGCTAGTGAAATAAATAAATACTAAAATTATTCTAGATGAACATGGCAACTCTAAATACTAGGATAAAACCACTTGTACATTCTCTAGTTTACATTATGGTTTATATAATTATATTTGTTAAGATTTGAGATTCCATCTTAAAAGGTCAACCTTGTTAAGAGAAATAGCTCAAAGTCTTTATTAATTGGTCTGAGTCAACATCATTTATCGATGTGAGATATATATCACTTAGCACACCCCGCAAGATGGTGGCTCATTTGAGTCGATCAATCTTGAAATTCACGTGCTCATTTTTAGAGTCTTAATGGGATTGAATCGCTCGTTGGAGTATAATGAGCTCTGATACCATGTTAAGATTTGGGATTCCATCTTAAAAAGTCAACCTTGTTAAGAGGAGTAGCCCAAAATCTTTATTAATTAGTGTGTGCCAACATCATTTATCGACATGGGATACATATCCCTTACAATATTCCATTGAGTTTGAAATTAAAATTGGCACTGTCCAATGATATCAAGACACGTGACACAACATCAAAACTCAATTTTAAACATATGTTTCATATACACAACTTTTATCAACTCATATTTTATCAACTTTATTTAAATTTATTCTCTAAAAATTTTATTTTTAGAATTAAATATGAACTAAATGCATGAAATAATAAGTCCCAATTTAATTGGAACCTCAATTTTTTATAATTTATTTCCCACATTCATTACCACCTACACAATTTATTATCAATTTTCTTTCACGTAATTTTTATTAAAATTTACTAAAATTGTCGTTTTAGGTAACATAAGATAGTACATGTACCACGTTCCATCATTTTTTTTAACCATAGTTGAATAGTTTCTTTGTCTTTTGACTATTTTAAGACTAAATGAGTGGTTGGATAAAGAAACATGTGCTTCGACCTAAAAATCGGTAGGAACTCGTGAGTGAAAAATGTACCACAAATCCGTAAATTAAATCAACACAATAATACCAACATTACGATATATATATGAAGACATAATGAATTGGTGTAGTCATTACTGGCCTGCGGGTAATGAGTTAGGCATCAAAATAAAATAATACATTACTATGGGTAATGAAAGTGGACAAAATAGTGAATTGTATCAAATTAAAGGGCGTCTTCAATTGAAATTGTAATTTAAAAATCTTTATAAATTTAGGTGTATCTAATTTATATTTTAATGAATTCCTTAAAATTTAGGTGCCCTCAATTAATTTTTTTAAGAATTTCATTAAAATTTATTAAAATCTTTGTTGACTTTCAAATTTAAGGTGTCCTCAACTTTGACTGAACATCTCCAAAAAGGAAACACTAGTGAACCTTGGAATCTGAATTGTTAATTTTTATGAATTTAGAAAGATTATAAATTTCAATGAATTTTGTGGATTGGAATATATTTCCACAAATTTCATAAAAAATCTCATAATTGTTATAAATTTTTTTAAACTTGAAATCTATTCAAATCTTTTAAATTATTAAACGCATGTTTGGTGCATATTTTTGGCCATTTTTAGACATTATTGGACCGTTGCACCGTGCATGCGAAATTCAAGGGTAGATGAGAGATTAAAAGATAAGCAATGCTACATATGCATAAATTTTTTTACCTAATATTTTACCTACACTCACAATAAGGGGGACCACATTTTTGGGAGTTTTTATTCAAGTGGGTGGGCCCCGATGCATGTGAGAGGGTGTAACATATTCGCTAAGGAAAATTCGGTACAAATAGTTTTATTCTTAAAAGATTCCTATGTGTCAGAGTGGAAGAAATTGAAAGACCCATTTATTGTGCAGAGGTCTGAAAAATATTAAAAATGAAGGGGAAATGAGCACCAAACAGGCATTAAATTCAAGACATGGAGGGAAGCATGTGAAGCTTTTCTTACAATTTTGGGCAAAATAGTTGAGGAAATATTTTTTCTCTATTGGAACACATTCATGGGTTGTCGTAGTATTTTTTGAGATCTTGAGCAAAAATTGAATCATTTATACTCATTTTCTTAAACTCATTTGTTCTCAAACTCATTTTTAAACATATGTTTCATATACACAACTTTTATCAACTATTTAATCACATATTTTATCAACTTTATTTAAAATTCTCTAAGAATTTTAATTTTAGCTGAATTAAACATGAACTAAATGCACGAAATAATAAGTCCCAATTTGAAACCTCAATTTTTTTATAATTTGTTTCCCATATTCATTCTCAACTACACATTTGATGAAATTCACATTTTTTCTCAATTTTGTTTCATGTAATTTATTTTTTTATTTTTAATTAAAATCTACTAAAATTGTCGTTTTAGGTAGCACAAAACAATACATATATCACCTTCCATCATTTTTTACCATAGTTGAATAGTTTCTATGTCTTTCGACTATTTTAAGACTAAATGAGTGCTTGGATACAAAAACGTGTGTTTGGACCTATAAATTAGTAGGAACACGTGAGTGAAAAATATACCACAAATCCGTAAAATCACCACAATAATACCAACATTACGATTTGAAATTTTTTCTCCTTATGTATATTTTTTTCCTTTAATGACGTGAATACATAATGAATTGGTGCAGTCATTACTGGCCTGCACGAGTTAGGCATCAAAATTATATAATACATCACTACGGGTAATGACAGTGGACAAAATAGTGAAATATGTATCTAATTAAAGGGCATCTTCAATTGAAATTGTGATAAATTTAAAAATCTTTATAAATATAGGTGTATCTAATTTAGATTTTAATGAATTCTTAAAATTTAGGTATCCTCAATTAGATTTTTGAAGAATTTCATTAAAATTTATTAGAATTTCTGTTAACTTTCAAGTTTAAGGTGTCCTCAACTTTGACTGAACTTCTCCAAAAAGGAAACACTAGCAAACCGTTGAATCATAATTCTTAATTTTGATGAATTTAGAAAGATCATAAATTTCAATGAATTTCATAAAAATTGCATAACTGTTATATTTTTTTTTTACACTTGAAATCTATTCAAATCTTTTAAATTATTAATTCAAAACATGGAGGGAAGCATGTGAAGCTTTTCTTACAATTTTGGGCAAAATATTTGAGGAAATATTTTTTTCTATTGGAACATATTCACGGGTTGTCGTAGTATTTTTTATTTATTTATTTTTTGAGATTTTGAGAAAAAATTGAATCATTTATACTCATTTTTTAAAACTCATTTTTAATCATATGTTTCATATACACAACTTTTATCAACTATTTAATCACATATTTTATCAACTTTATTTAAAATTCTCTAAGAATTTTATTTTTACCTAAATTAAACATGAACTAAATGCACTAAATAATAAGTCCCAATTTCAAACCTCAATTTTTTTTATAATTTATTTCCCACATTCATTATCAACTATACATTTTACGAAATTCACAATTTTCCTCAATTTTTCTTTCATGTATTTGTTATTTTTTTTTATTTTATTAAAATCTACTAAAATTGTCATTTTAGGTAATACAAAACAGTACATGTACCACGTTCCATCATTTTTTACCATAGTTGAACAGTTTCTTTGTCTTTTGACTATTTTAAGACTAAATGAGTGCTTGGACCTATAAATTAGTAGGAACACGTAAGTGAAAAATATACCACAAATTATTAAATGCTTGTTTGGTGCATATTATTGGACCGTTGCACCGTGCATGCCAAATTCAAGGGTAGAGGACATATTAAAAGATTGGAAGAAAATTGAAAGACCCATTTATTGTGCACAGGTCTGAAAAATACTAAAAATGAAGGGAAAATGAGCACCAAACAGGCATTAAATTAAAGACATGGAGGGAAACATGTGAAGCTTTTCTTACAATTTTGGGCAAAATATTTCCTCAAATATTTGTTCACTATTGGAATTTGGAACACATTCACGGGTTGTCGTAGTATTTTTTTGAGATTTTGAGCAAAAATTTAATCTTTTATACTCATTTTTAAACATATGTTTCATATACACAGCTTTTATCAACCTTATTTAAAATTCTCTAAGAATTTTATTTTTAGCTAAATTAAACATGAACTAAATGCACGAAATAATAAGTCTCAATTTTTTATAATTTATTTCCCACGTTCATTATCAACTACACATTTTATGAAATTCACAATTTTCTTTCATGTAATTTATTAATTTTTATTAAAAGCTACTAAAATTGTGGTTTTAGGTAATACAAAACAATACATGCACCACATTCCATCATTTTTTATCATAGTGGAGTAGTTTCCTTGTCTTTTGACTATTTTAAGACTAAATGAGTGCTTGGATACAGAAACGTGCGCTTGGACCTTTAAATTAGTAGGAACACGTGAGTGTTTCATATACCAATACCTTTTTCTAAAATCATTGGGGGGTTTTGATTAAAATTAGATTACCAATACCTTTGCCTTTTATCAAAAGATTTTCCCCATTTTGACTATTAATATTTTCAGACTTAAGCTCAAGAGTTCTATTTCTAAGAGCATTGATAATAATATCAGCGATAAGTCTCTCTCTCTCTCATATTCTAGTGCATTCTTGAGGTCTCTGTGTCTGTCACTAATGGAGTTTAACAGGACCACATCCAAATGGTCTTTAGAAAGCTTTTCATCACAGTACAAGGTCTTTGGTCAGTTTGGTAAATCATTTAGGTTTTCTTCTAAGTCAACATAAGGATCCATTTTGAAAGAAAAGAACCGTTTTAGCAAAAAAAAATTTATTTAGAACAGTTTTTTTCTCATATTTGGCCTTTAATTTTGCCCAAAGATCTGCTGCAGTTTCAGTCTCACCAATTGTCAAAAAGATAGAGGAAGATAATACTCAAGGCTACTTCTTCTAATTCAGTCTTTTTAGTGTCAGCCATATGTTCAGGCCAAGAACCATCTAAGACTTTAGCACATTTCATTTGTATTAAAACAGCTTTTAAATTCGGTCGGAAATGTGCAATCCTAAATAATACAATAAATTTTAAATATAAATTATGACATTCCAAACCAACATTTCATTGAAGATAATTGGAAACAAGCGATTACTCTGACAAGGCTTTAGCACATTTCACTTTGATATCCAAGGCTTTAGCACATTTCATTTCATTTGTATTAAAACAGCTTTTAAATTCGGTCGAAAATGTGCAATCCAAAATAATATAATAAGTTTTAAATGTAAATTATGATATTCATCCATACCAACATTTCGTTGAGGATAAATGGAAACAAGCGATTAGTCTGACACATTTCTATGCAAACAATTAAGAAAACTCGAAGGAAATCTCCTTTTTTTATTTCATTAATGACCCACGGGTCAATTATCATTTCATGTATAAATTTATGTAAGGCATACAATATTACAAGAATACTTCAATTTCACGTATTAAATTTATTGATACCATTAAAAACATTGGCATTGAGAGTGTTTTTAAAATTAAGAGTAGGTATTTCATATAACAAATTCAAATATTTCTGAATCTTGGAACTTTTGCAATTAAAAAATATTACAATAAAATATTAGCGATAATATTTAGTCACCGAGTAGAAAATTTAGGCCATCCTCCAGGCCATAATCTTTTACTTTATAATTCTTTGGGATAATTGCAGTTACGGCCCCAAACTTTTCAAATCTTTGCAACGTTTATCTTAACCTTTTATTTGTAGCACTTGCAGTCCCAAACATTTGAATTGTATACGAATGGAGGACATATGGATATGGACTAAATCTACTTTTTCATTAGGTGACAAAAAAAAACAAATTGACCATATTTTAACAATTTTTAAAAGGACGGAATGGTGACTATTTGTTTTATCTTTACTCTATTTTTTAAGCGGTGCGATTTACTTTAGAATTATTGTTAAAATTTCAACCGTTTTTAAACACTTCTGCTTAGTTCAAAACCATTTCATTGACGCATGACATTAAAATCGAAATTTCAAAATGTAGTTTCCATCAATTTGACAACTTTTACTCAAGTCCCTTCTTCCTCCTAACCTTCATGCACACAGGGAACAAATATCCCACCACCCTTCTTCCTCCTAAGTCCTAACCTTCTCGAAATGTGAGTTAATCATCATTCAATGCCCATTTAAAAGAAAAAATTAGTACACATAAGTTAAAATTATAACTTAAATTGATCAAACCTAATTTTTATTTATATATTTCGGATGATCCAAAATTATAGCTCTCTCATAAAAGCATGACTAACCTATATATGACCAACAATTCGTACCCAACTACATGCAATTTCATATAAAGCAGGACACCAGCAATTAAGTTCTTTCATGCACCCACTTTGAGCCAAAAAAAAAATTCCCTCAAATTTCCCTCCGGCCACCTGCATTTTCCCTTTTCCATCCAGCAAAATCTGGGATTGTACGTAAACTAGAGAAGATTTTGTGAATAATGGCTGGGAATCAAGAAAAATCTAGGGCATTTAGACCTTTACCATCAGTTGTGTGGAGCTTTCTGTTGGCTTCAATATTTGTTTCTGCTGAAAGAAGAAGCTCGAAGCAGAAATTTTTGTCACATAATGCAAATGGGCACCAGCACGTCTGGCCGGTGTGTTAAATCATTGATTCTGTTACTTTTTAATTTTTCAAATTCAATTTGTTTTATGCTTTAATGTATTTGATTTGAGTTCGATTTTCAATTCTGATTTCCAATTTATTTTTGCGTGATGCGTTTGTTTTTGAGTACTTACTGATATTGGAATTTGGAGGTTGGGATAGATAATTTTGATTCAGTTTTTATTTATTTATTTATTCAGGTTGGGATAGATAATTTTGATTCCGTAAGGATTTTGTTCTTTGGTTTCTTGGTAGCTATGCGTAGGTTGGATCGAAGTATCAACAAGTCTTAATCTTTTTCATAATACATTTATACTTGAGCGTACATGTTTGTGCTTGTATGCATGAACGCTGGTATGTGAACTTAACAGAGATATATATGACCAGAAAAGAGTAACTTTTAGAAAACCTCAAAGAAATGGCTGATTTGTTGAATTAATCATAAATTTGAGTGTTTGTGCGTGTGAGCAAAAGATAGTTAATAAAGTTGGCCTCAAATACGATAAGTGACAGAACTTTCTTAAGCCAGGGAGATTTTTTTTTTTTGGGTGTAGTGTACATTCATAATTTTTATTGTTACCAATTGAAAAAGGTTGCAATTAGTTGAGGCTTTCATGTTTGATACTGGTTTTTCATGTTTTGGACTGGACGTCCTACTGTTGTGGAAGGTTTGTAACAACTAACTTGTGACAATCTAGTATGTCGTCTACAGGATCTGAAATTCAACTGGCAAATTGTTGTTGGTAGCATAATTGGATTTTTCGGAGCATCTATTGGAAGCGTTGGTGGTGGTGGGATATTTGTTCGGAGCACATTTTGAGACAGCGGCTGCTGATTTCGGATCAAATACAATAATCAGAGTAAGCATGGGAACAAATATCCCACCACCACCAACGCCACCAACACTTCCAATAGATGCTCTGAAAAATCCAATTATGCTACCAACAACAATTTACCAGTTGAATTTCAAATCCTGTAGACGACATACCAGATTGTCATAAGCAATATGTTACCAATTGCTACACTTTCAAGTTGGAGCCTTCATCTCCCTTAGATACAATTTTTCTCCATCCCTTGTACAGGCAAATTGCTTCGTAACCAGATATGCCAAGAGAGACAGAGATCTGCAGAGAAGAAAATTGTAGTTATGATTTATGAATGCTCAAGAAATTGGTATAACAAGATTTTTAACATATTACGGAATTGGCTACAAGTTTCCCAAATATGCAAATAACCGTGTACGCATGCCTGCAGCAAGTTCACTACCCAGTATATTGCTGAACACATAGCTGTATAGTTCTGTTTAATTTGATGATGAGTGAGTGTGTTTCAGAGATACTGACTAGTTAAGAAACCCAATTGGAGGCTCCTGAAAGTAAAAATAATACTTGAAAGGAAAGAAAAAAAAGTGAAAGTCTTGATGATCTGCAGTGCAATAAATGCCATCGAAATGAAGACAAGAAGACAGAGTTCCTTCCAAAGGACATTCTCGAGAACACTGACATGAGATTGTGAGATGTGTCATATTTGAGAGTTTGGGAAATGCATACTAGTATGGAAATATATCACACCTCGGGGTTTTCCCAAACCTTTGGCCTCATTTTCAGTGTCATTGCCAGGGCCTCCACGATGAAGCTTATTATCCGCTTCTTTTTTTATCATTGTCTGGCGGAACATGGAAATCGCATGCTTTATTCATTAGCTGTGAAATTATGGACCAAAAAGTAAAAAGGAAAAGGCAATCCTTTGGTATACGTTTGGTTTGTAGTATTAGGTTGTACTCGATAATACAATGAATAAGATTTTATCCATGAACTCAACACTTGCCTCCAATTGCTTTACTGCCTCCTGCAGCAATACAACAATTGGCATTTAATACGAAAGAGTAAAACAAGTTATACCAAGAAGGACAGAAGGATCCAAAGAATATAAAAACACATTGCACTTGGATTTTGCCACGAATCAATTAATTTGAACTCTCATCTATGATTGTATATTTGGTATACTTTTGTTTCTGATGTGAGAGGTGGAGAAGTCTTGTGAATCGCATGGTACTCAACATTGTTATTTAATACTATGTACCAAATTTGCACCGATTATTCAATCTTGACAATAAGCTTTTTGCCTAGTTGTTGTTACCTTTTTCGCTTCGTTTATTGGTCAACACGTCTTGAGGAAGGTGATTATTATGATGGAACGACCATCAACAATCATCTTTGTTCTGGCATTTGTAATCTTTCTTAGAGCCATCTCTTTAGGTGAGTAGCTTGTTCACCATTTTTATATCGATCATTCGGTTGAACTCTTGAATTACTTTCGAGTTCTGTTTTTCAATTATTTAAACTTGAAGAAACGATAAATTTGTCAATGTGCAACTTTTTACTTGATCTATTAACTAGCTTTTAGTATACGTGTTCATGCTTGTTTAATTGTATATATTCATACTTATTTTTTTGTGAAACGGGTGGAGGAGGCATTTCAAACATGATTAAAGAGATTGAGAGGTATGAATACAAGGGAATGGAGAACCTCTATATGTTTAACGTAGTGCTTCGAGTCCTTTCTATTATACCATTACCGTTCCAATTCCTGTCCTTGTCCCCGGGAGGTGTGTGATCGCGAGGGTACGTGCTCCTTTAATTACCTATAAAGAGAATGATTAAAAGAACAGTGAGACCATCCAATCTGCAAATATCACATTAAAAAAAATTCCGATGCTAATGCCTAGCATAAGCATAGGTTGGATGTGAACAACCAAATCATAGACGATAATTGGCATGTCAATAGACCGATGCCTGAGCTTAAGATTATAGTAAACAGTCGAGACTGCAGCTCCCATGTTCATGCCTGTCAAATTTGAATTGATGTTTACGACTCAATTCAACCGTATGTGAGACATAAGTTAGTGATCTTCTATGGCTGAAAGTACTTACAAATCAAGAACTTCAGGGCCGTTAAATTATTTTGTATGCATAGTTTGTTCTTCTTGATTACAAGGAGACTAAGAACTTTAGGTTGAGGCTGTCTAAATCTATATGCATAGATTACTGGATTTGAATTAATACAATCGACAAAGAACTTAGAATATCCAATCGTGCTGTATAAGTCATCATTCCATGTTATATCAATATGCTTTTTAACTCACATTTTGAGACAGCAGCTGCTGATTTCAGATCAAATCCAATAATCAGAGTAGGTATGGGAACAAATATCCCACCACCACCAACGCTTCCAATAGATGCTCCGAAAAATCCAATTATGCTACCGACAACAATTTGCCAGTTGAATTTCAGATCCTGTAGACGACATACCAGATTGTCACAAGTTAGTAGTTAAAAGCCTTCCATAACAGTAGGACGTCCAGTCCAAAACATGAAAAACTAGTATAAAACATATAATCCTCAACTAATTGCAACCTTTTTCAATTGGTAACAATAAAAATTATGAATGTACACTGCACCAAAAAAAAAAAAATCAAAATTCTCCCTGGCTTAAGAAAGTTCTGTCACTTATCGTATTCGAGGCCAGCTTTATTAACTATCTTTTGCTCACACGCACAAACACTCAAATTTATGATTAATTCAACAAATCAGCCATTTCTTTGAGGTTTTCTAAAAGTTACTCTTTTCTGTTCATATATATCTCTGTTAAGTTCACATACCAGCGTTCATGCATACAAGCACAAACATGTACGCTCAAGTATAATTGTATTATGAAAAAGATTAAGACTTGTTAATACTTCGATCCAACCTACGCATAGCTACCAAGAAACCAAAGAACAAAATCCCTACGGATTCACAAAGATCAATTCTTTTTAAAAAAAAAAAAAAAAAAAAACTGAATCAAAATTATCTATCCCAACCTCCAAATTCCAATATGATCAGTAAGTACTCAAAAACAAACATATCACGCAAGTAATAATTCGATTACCTTTTTGACATAGAATAAGAGCTCGATTTGCGCCGAATTTCGGTGATGTAATTTCTTTTATTGAGTATTTTATTTTGATCGTAAAATTTG
>CAIGRS010154641.1:0-15812 GCA_903798395.1 Fraxinus floribunda | reverse complement strand
TTCGAGCCTTTCTTTAACTTGTATCTCGAATGATTTGTCTTGAATGCTCGTTTAACCTTCACTTGTACTTCATTTGAGTGTGAATAATAATCTTTATAACTTTGAAGGCTTTAAACATTCAATTCAGTTTGTTAGTGAACAAGATGGATTTATTTGTTATAATCAAAACATTAAGATCATGATCAACCATAGGTCAACATTATTGACTTTTATTAGACGAGAGTCAATAACAATTATATTTTCAATTTTAATTGAATTATAATCTCTACCAAACAAGTCCATAATAACCCATAGCCAGTCATTTCAAACCGGCGTTGCGAGCCAACCCTGAAACCCGGCCCAGTAAATGCTGGTTCACGTCTTTTCTTCCTGAACCCTTTACTTTCCTCTCCCAAAGTCCACACACACGTCCTAATTCTTATACAGCTCAACACAAATCAAGATGAGAAGTGGCAAATCATCCCTTGTTACACTAGCTAAGAAATGCAAGGTTGATACAATCGTACGCCAGGTATGGCTTTCCATATTTTATGGTATAGTAGTTAATTTTATTTGTTTTTGCAGGATATATTGGCTTCGAATTGGCAAGGAAGACTTAACACCATAAAGGCTGATGCTAAAGGAAGGTTAGCAAAACAAAAGCACTCATTTATTGGTTTTTATAGTAAGCTGGGTTTTAGCGTTTCTTTTTCTATTTTTTGGTGATTAATGACTATTTTTGAATAACTGTGTGATGTGAATGGTTTCAGCAAGGATGAAATATACACTTCAAAAGTGAAATATTTTATTAGGAAAGGAAACCCATATATTTGGGTACCTGAAAAGGACTTGCATAATGTGGTATGTTTGTTCTTATGATTTTATTTTTCTTTTATGATCCTCGATTGTGAAAATCCTGAAGTGTCAGCGTTTGCTCAAGCATCATATAATTTTATCGGTTGTATTTGGATCTACATCTGATGTTTTTCTACATTTGTTGCTGAATAAACAATGTTTTTACTTGAAAGACACACGTGCTGTATTTCTGTCCTAGTTGATAATTCTATTATTTTTCCCAATTACCGAATTCTTTTGTCTGTAAATATTGCGTATTTGATTCCATCAATAAATCTATTCGCTTCCATTTATAGGGATTCATGAGTTATTATGCCTATCCATGCAAACTAAGGGAACAATCTTTGTTTGTTTTGTCTAAAAGTCATGTTGATGTCCTGTTCAGTTAGGTAGTTTTGTTATCTTGAACATAATCTAATGGACCCTATAGAGCAGATAGTGCTCAGGTGAGGTTGTTCTCTAACTGTATAGGGCTATTAGAGTGGTTTGTATAGTGTTTTCTGTGCCTTGATTTGGAATTTTACGTTCTCGGAAGATGTAACTCTTATATGCTTATGCCAATTCTTGGAAGATGGAACTTTTACTAAAATAGATCACTATGTAATTTTATCAATATATGGCATTATCTTCTTTCCTTAATTGATTCCTTCTATTAAATACTGAGATTTAGATTGTACAAGATTACAAATCTAGTAGCTAGAATCGTTGTGAAATGTGGTTTGCCTAGATGTTATGTTTCAAATCTTTGATTTCCATAACAGATCCAACTCGACACGAGTTTATTTTCGAAATGAACAAATATGAATTTTGCAAAAAAAAAAAAAANAAAAAAAAAAAAAAGAGAAAAAAAAGAAAAAAAAAGAGCTCAACAACAAGGTTAAGGATCTGAAACTACCTGTGGTGCTTTTGTTCAGTATTTTGATGGTTTTGGAGGATCCAAAAATGATCTTCTAGTAGACTAAATTATTGTTTTGGTTAATGTTGTATTTTACTTTAAATTTCACTTTTTAACATTTGCATTGTTGTAATGCTAATTTCTTCTTAATTTGTAATTATGAAATTTGTAAATTTTGAATTTTATTTAGTAATTTTATTCGTATTTAAAGTCAGGCCCTGTTTGATTTGGCTTTCTTTTCGTGGAAGATAGAAATTAAATTCAATTTTCACCTTTTTGCATGTTTGATTGAATAAATTTTCCTTGGAATTGGTTTTCCACATTATCTTGGTTTTTGAGGAAAAGCTTTTATTGGCAATTTTTTTTTTTTTTTAAATTTTTTTGGCAGTGGAAACAAATTCCATCTCCAATTGCAACAAATTTTATTCTTTTAATGGACAATTTTCATGAAAAACAAAGTCAAACGAACTCAAAAGATTCAAAATTTTAATATTTTTTATGTGGAAAATCATACCAATCAAACACAATTAACTGACAAATTCCAGTAAAACAAGTTCTAGGTAATTCAATTCCCTGAAATTCATTTACTTTCTACCCAATTCCATTCTTACAATAAAACGGACCCTTATTGTTAATTACTTGATTGCAACTTATTTTAAGTGTCAGTAAAAATAATAATCAAATTAAAAAATATATTAATAAAATTAAATCATTAATCCCCTGTTTTGGATCCATTATAATGAGTTTTGGGGGATAATTTATTGTAGAATAGTGATTTTTTTAAGGATTTGTGGCTATAAAAGAAAGAAAAAATTTGAGTTTACGTATAATATTATTTTATCGAAAAATGTGTGGTTAAAATGAGGAGACAGAAAAATGTATTAAATCATAATGGAGACCAAACAGGGGCTAAATAATAAAATGAGATAATAGGAATTAATTTTTTTTGTAATATAAAAATTTGTTGCACTAAATTTGGTGCAACATTGTTCATTACACCAATTTGGTGTCAAGATTTGAAGATGGCTTGGAGGAGCATTTTCATACCAATTTGGCATAAAACGCCAAATTGATGATGGGTTGGAGTTGCTTTAAGGGATGAGGATTTATTTAGTTGAATATGATATGCTTAAATTGTTGAGTTTAGCACAATTAGTAGATCATTTTCTCTTAACATAAATAGTACCTATCATTACATGATTCCTTAATAGCATGTTTGGCTAAGCTTAAAAGGTGAATCCTCCTATACATATTCTTCTAACACTCGATTCATTAAGTTTATGTAGGGTTTAAAACAAAGAAATAGTTTGAGCCACTCTAGAATGAGTGCAGTTAGGGTGTTATTATTAGGAGGGTGTTTGGTGAGAATTAAAATTAGATTTTTAGTAAATTGTGATAGAAGTTTTTGAAATGTGTGGATGAAAAGTTGTGGGATCCATGAAAGATTTGGTTAATATTGAATGTTTGACTTTGACTTAGATTAAAATCTGATTTTAATTCGAAACAAACATGCCCTAGTACTTGCAGAGCCACTGGATGCACTTAGCACCCGTTTCAGTCATCAAAGTAGTTTGTAAGCTGTGGAAATAATCCTTCAATAATGCTAGTTGGGGACATGTTCTTGTACTTCATTCATAGATATATCTCATAATATGGTAAAAGGGAATGGAACTCAGTACCAACTCTCTCACTATACTTTTTATTGGAAAAGGGTAAGATCAAGGTTTTGATAATGCTGTGCCTGGTTCCAATAGTGTAGACAGATATCTGGAATTTACCCTGATTTTTCATTTAATTTTTTCTTTTCTTTAATCATCTTTTCGGTTTTATGTAAGAGCTGTTTCTATTCCAGTTCAATGTCTCCAAAGTGATGTAATTATTAGATTCTGAGTAAAAAGAATAATGTCTGATTTAATTCATTATTAATGGCATCACCTTCAAAAAAGCTTGTTGCCTGTATAAAATTGCTTGTAGCTATCCATGTTATGTGAGTGAGTTATTATAATGGTGTTTTGTCCTATCTCGTAAAATATCTTTCTTCTTCTTTTGTAGAACACTATTATTGACGAACGTGGTTCTTTTGCTGTGACCAGTCCTTTACCAGGTCTGCTTGCAAATTTGCTAAGATCTCTAAAAAAGGTGTGTATAGAACATGATTGATTTTCTTTGCTTTGTTATTTGGTCTGTTCTAATAGGTTCATCTGGATGGTCCTCTTCACGATTTGTGCTTTTGGCATTGTTGCTACTCATCCCAGACTCACCTGATGAAAAAACAAAGGAAAGAAGTAAAAGAGACATGCGTTCACCAGTTGCTTTTCCATTGACATTACTCTGTTGAATATAAGTTAATAGTGTCCATGCTTCAACATTCTGCAGCTGCAAAATTATCTTAATTAAACTGTTTTGCTTGGCAATATTCTAATTAAAGTTGATTGTGATAAGTACCACCTGTGGATTTAATGAAACAAATGAACAGGACAGAAACTAGACTTCTGTAGTGATTAAATTCTGAATTACAGCAAATAAAGAAATACAATAAGCCGTTTGAGAGGGTTGTAACTCTCCACAGTATGACTTCACTCGCTATTTTGCATGCCTATTCTCCTCCAACCTTTCCCTATTTATAAGTTGCTTGTAACTTATTTTCCCTCCCCATTCTACCCCTCGAACAGAGTTTGTTGCAGCTCCGGTCTTCTCCGATCTTCTTGTTCCTTCTAGAATATGTTTATTTAATTGGGGCCTATTAGATTGCTTCAAATACTCCTAAATAGATAGATCCCAACTCTGCCAAAATTAATAACTTGCAAACATTCACTTCGTTTTTATGGAAGCCACTGAATTGCATTAAACAAAATCATTTGAGCCTAAATCCCAGTTCTTTCCTAACTTACATTAATTTCACATTTTTCTCTTAACCATATTCTTATTAAATTTTTCTTCATTTGATGCAGCTACCAACTCGAGTTGCTCTGACCGGAGATCTTGTTCTCCTTAAAGATAACAAGGTATATAAAAAGCAAAAAATGTTGCAGTGCTATAGTGTCTATTTACATATACAGAAACATTTTTGTTATGACTCTGAAATCTAATGTTATTTGGTTCAGTCTTAGGTAATCTCTTTGATTTGATTTTGGTGCCACTTTTATATATTTTCACTGTAATGGGATATCAACAAACATAAATTAAAATTTAAGATAATATTAAATGAATTCAGCTTTTAAGGTAAGAAGTATGGAACACGGAATGAAGGCGAAAGTTTGTCGGACAGCAATATGTATCCAACATGGTCAGACACTTGTCGCTGTCCATTCTTTTAATCTTTTAATTGGCATCCTGGTCATCTTGACATGGGAAGTTAAAAATGAAAAAGGAACAAATAAAATTAGGGGAGAAATCTGGAGCAACTTAAGAAAGGAATCTGAGCAAATTAGATATATTAAACCTCTCTATATATTCCAAAGTTCTATGCTAAGTTGCTAACTTAAAACCCAATTATATGGTTTGGCAAATGTACCGATTACCATCGTGAAAGGAAAATCTCTAGAACTGCAGAAACATGTGGTGGATTATTTGTTCAAATGAGGACGTAAACATGGAGCAATTTGAATAGCATTTGATGGTGAAAAATTGTTCTGTATTGATTCCCTAATCAGGATAAAGCCACTTGACTTTCGTGACCAGTTGAAATGTGTGGGAGTGAAGATTTCTCTAACATGCTATGGTCATTTTTTTGTGTTCTGAACGTATACTCTTAATTTGATGACCTTTGATGATCCGTACCCTATTCCTTAATAGTAGTCTTGAATCAATAGGCTGACTGATTAATGTGGGAACAAGGCATCTTGTGAATTTACTCTTTTACTACTCCCTTTCACAGGCTAAGTTAGCTGCAGAATGCCTTCAGGATACCATACTAGCTGATCAGAGAGTTGTTAAGGAGTCAAGCCATTCAGTTTCTGGTATATTAAGTTCTTCTCTTCCTTCTACATCGAGAAGCAAAAACCTATTGGAGTTACTTGCTGACATTGAACACTACATTGTGTACAAGTTTAATCCAAGGTCAGAATCTCTCGTGACAACCTTTCACCATATATTTTCTAGTACATGCATCCAACAAGCAAAATCATGAGTTGTATTTAACTCTGTATGAACCTTAAGTTCAGGAAGATGACAGGAATTAGAATTTTTTCGCAAGTTGATAAGACACTTGAATAATCTCAAGCTGGTTAATAAGTTGGGTTGTAAAATTTTTGATATTTATCTTTGACCTCGTGAAATGACCTTAGCACAAGGCTGTTAGTACAATAGCCCATTGCTGCATTTTCTAACAGAACTGAAGCTTCCAAACTGTAAACTAACATTTGAGCTGACTATGCATAGCTCATGCACCTATATCTGTGGGGATGGAGGCTATCATGAAGTAGACCTGGACCATTTTGAAGCATCTAAAGCAGATCCTTTGTGTAAGATATGTTAAAGATTACATTTTAGTGATGGTCATCAAGTATACCTTTTCCTCACTCTTATATTTATCTTCGTCAGTGCCTTTTTCTATGAGCCTGATTGACGGGATTAATCAAAATGAAACCAGGCGCAGATCTCTAATTCTTTTCTGCATCACATTCCTCAACGAAAATGCAAAGGTAAGATACCAGTCCAATTGGCATTCAGTTCAGTTGGAGTTCCATCTTAGACACAAATCATTTGCTAAAAAAATAAAGTCCAGTGTTTATCTTTGTTGTGGGAAAATTCCTTGTATATTTTGTGCTTCTGTGGGAGAGATTTTTTGAAAAGTAATTTTTTTGAATAATGTGTGGTTAAAAAGTATGTAAAAGCTATGGGAAATGTGATTATTATTATTATTATTATGTGTTATTAAAAACGAGTGCGATGAAAAGTGATTTTCTGAAAAAATCACTCCCACACAAGGGCTTTATCTTTTGCTTCTCTCCGTGTAGGATGCTTTCCTTCTTTCGATAGATAGGAGCGGATTTGATGTACTGGCAAAAGTTTTGGGTTCAGTGAATAATGACCCTCAGATGTACCAGTGGAGGGAGTTAAGATTACCGTTCAAAGAAGAGGCTCGTGATGTTGAAACATTCTGTCAACGGCTAGTTGAGATGGAAGAGGAAGCCCTCAAAAATGTCTCAAGTTTCAGTGGCATATAAAAACTAAAATTTTGAAGTGAAGAAGGAAAGATTGGAAGTCGTTTATTGTATTTGCAAATGATTTCATTGCCATAGTTAAATACGAAGGGAGTCATTGCATGAAAAGTGTATTTTTAAAAGCAAGTGCTTACTGCCTGCTACTCTACCGGTTATGTGCCTTGGAGATCACTCATTTTCACCAGAATCATTGAGCTTAATTCTGATATATGGATATCATGTGCGTTACACAAGATTGTCAATGGCTAAATTGAATGGAATCTTTCTGTAAAGATAATATTTTTGTACTTGTGCAAAGTTTTCATTTTTCGCTATATTATTCGATTTTGGCTTGTTAAAGTTCAAGAGGGGAACCACTAAATTATGGCTTGTTAATTTAATCTCTCTCCAAGCAGGACACATCAAACAACAATTATATTTTCAAGCATATTATATTTGTGGGCCGGTGAGCGAAAGTGTATTAAAAGTAGGTTTACATCTTGTTTGTTTGGCATTTCAAAGAGAATTTTTACTGTAGCTTAGGGGTATCAACTGTAGTTTTTGACCACTTTGTCTCGTGGACCCACTATTTTGAAAAAAAGGTCCAAAATTTATGTTGATGTTAGAATAATGTGAAACAAACGTGGACTTAACTTTGCCAATACACAAGTAGGGCTACCATAGAAGACTAGTATCTAGCAAGGGTCATGAAAGATTGAGGGTGAAGATTGCAGCAAACTGGAAAAATAGACCACAAGATGAATCAGTGGATGATGGCCGATGGGTGCAAACTAGCAGCTAGCAGTAGTAGATGTTGGTTTTGTAGCAACGATGGGCGAATTGCCCCCAAAGAAAACGGTGGCAAGAACATGTAATGGGCAGTGATGTTACCAAAAATCGAATCTGTTGAAATTTGAGCTTGACAACTGAGAATGCACACGAACGTGATCTTCAGGTACCTGAAACAAAGACCGACTCGAGGTGTGTCCTCGTCGCCCCTCCGATACTTAAGTCAGAGAGAGAATAAAGAGAAGATATATGCTAAAAAATTATATGAAAACGTACCTTGATAATTGATCGGAATCATGTATTTATAGAGATGAGTGGTGCTTTGGAATGATAAGAATGTTGGAATACCTACGACTTTTATCATGATTAGAGTTTCAATATGGTAGGTTTTGTGTACCCAGGTGTTTGGGTAGAGATGAGACTCCAATGGCAGAATCAATTCAGGATAAGGTAGCGTGTTACCAGCAGGATTCTCTCTCTTAACTTTGGATAAGCATTGACACGAGGGAGACTCCGTATTGGCAGATGGTACCCTGAGGAAGGTCTAGTAGCTCGGGGTTCCACGGACTTGAGGAGCATAACCCGAGGAATGCACCTTCATTGGAGGCCAAATTGGTAAAATTCTCTTGGGAAAAGTAGCTCGGGCCATGGCCCCCGTGCATCCATGCAAGAGCCTCGCGCACGAGATTTTGGGATGTAATGCACATTGTTGCCTAGTGGGAAAGTCCATCTTTAATTGAGCTAGAGCAGACTAGAGGGATAATGGGGTCGTCGTGCTATTGCAGAATCGAATTGGGACTTGGTCGACCTTTTGATATGGGACTGTAAAGCCCTTGATCGGGACTGTCAAACCTTTGAAGGGGACTGAACATCTATGGAACGAGGAGCCAGCTAGGCACGCATCCGCGTGCTACGTGGCCTCGATATTCGAGCTAATGATTACACATGGTAGGTGGTCGCCACGTGGCAAGGGATGGAGGTCCAGGATTGAAAGACCTTTGGTATTCTCAGGATCCTATAAATACCCCTTGCCCCACCTCATTTGGCACTTTTCACTCTCCAAACCTTCCTCGAATCACCTCGGGTTTAGGCTTTAAGGTAAGAGCTCGTGCCCTTTAGATTATTTAAGTTTTTTATTTTATAACATGTCTGGTAGCAATAGTAGTTCTCCATGCTCGGGCTCCACGCCTAAGGTAGACCATTCTCTAATTCTCTTTGCCATCCCCATCGATAGCCACCCTGCCCTATCCTTTCCCGACCTAAATAGAAGATATAACAAGAACAAGGTAATAGGAATTGCTCGAGAGTTTGGGATAATGCCCTCTTGCGATGTCCGTTTTCCTGGGCCTGAGGATAGGGTTACTAGTGCCGGGGAAGATGAGATAGCCGTTTACAGAGAGGCATTGAAGGGGGAATTTAGGTGGCACCTCCATCCATTCTTCCTCAAGTTTTTGGTCGAGCACGAAATGTGCCCCAGGGAACTTGTTCCTAATGGATGGATGATGCTCGTCTACTTTTTCATAGCCTGTAGGTATTTGTCTATTGTCTCGAGGCTTGACTTGCTCGGGATGGTCTTCGAGCTAAAGTCTCTCCCGGGCTTTAACTGTTACATTTATTTATCTTCCCGAGGAAAATCCAAGGTCCCTAAAATGCCGAGCTCTCTTAAGTGATGGAAATCTGAATATTTTTTTATTCAACCCCAAGACCCCGATCACCCTTTTAGTCCTCGGCGGTCTGTCTTGAGTACCGAACGCTTTAACGAGGGCGAAACTTATTTCGAGGTTTTAAAGAAGGATAGGCAGTGTATGGCTCAGCTCGAGCCTCTAGCGTATAGCATGGATGATCTCCTCGGGGATGATGTCCTCGATCTAGCCGATGTCAAGGGCTTCTAAGGTAGGAGCAAGCATCTTTAATTACTGTAACTGGTCAACCTATTATCTCTTCGGTCTAATGACTTATATGTATTTTATTTTTGCAGCGCTTGAGATGGTATTCAACCCTTTCGAACTTCACCGAGCAGTCCAGCAAAAACCAAAGGGTGCTCCCGTCAAACAGGTCAGGAAGAAAGGTAAAAAACATCCTCGAAACATGACTCATGAACAGCTAAAGAGAGGGCCCAGGGAAAGTTTTGGGGTCGCGACTGATGCCTCTATTATTCACGCTGAGGTTCCAAGAACGATGACTCCTCTAGCTCGTACTCCTGGAGGCACCCCAGTTGTGGTTGGCTTCAACGACGAAATCTCCCAACAAACCTCCTCGACCTCAGAAGCCAGGAAATGCATGCTCCTTCCTGAATTCCTCGAGAAGTACAAAGGGAAAAGAGTGAGCATGACTGAGGGAGTGAAGGAGGTTGAGGCCTTGACCTGAATGTTATACAAATTATTTACACGTTAAAATCCCAATCACTAACTTTTGCTACGTCGTGTGAAGGCTTTGACCATGGCTCGAGCTCTAGCCTTAAGGGGAGAAAGGAAGGACGTGAAGGTTTCTTCGCTCGAGGAAGAGCTTGACGATGGGTCCAACATATAGTCGAGCTCGAGGATGAGACTAACTGTTGATTAAGAGAGAATTTCGAGCTCCATGTGTCGCTTAGGTGAGCTCGAGAGGAGGTCGTGGTGGTGAAGGATGAGGCTGAGGGTGCCAGGCTCGAACGTGAGCATAGGACGAAGGAGTTGGAGAACAAACTTGAAGAAACCTGGGTTAAGGCTGTCGAGGACTTTAAAAAGTCAAACGAGTTTCGGGCGACGAAGGGTAAGTATACCCTGGGTTCATACAGCTATGCTTTCAAGTACGCTCAGGCATACCTCATTTCCAAATTTCCCGGGCTTAATGTCGAGGAACTGACGTTGACGCCAGAGGTTGTGGACGGGCTCGAGCTTTCGTCGTCTGAAGGTACGATGCTCGAGGACTATGATGATGATTTTGATGAATTAGAAGTTAGTAGGCCCCCGGGGGACGACAACCAAGATTAGGCCTTGCTTTTACTTTTTGAATCTTTTGTCAAGTACATTGCCGGACGAAGGATATCTTTGTATGAAATTTTTGATGTGTTTCGACCGATCATGGGCTTGGTATTGTTCATGTATGCCCACTTGTTACTTTAATTTAGGTTTTTTATTACTTGTCCAACCATATAATATCGAGCACCATCATTTTAATTAATAATGTTCTTAACTCGAGAAACCTAAGTTTGAGGAACATTGAAGGGTAATTCTCGAGCATTTGTGTTAGCTTCACGGTTTGAAAATCAAGGACCATCGAGCTCATATTCCCAAGCAACTTTGCAAGTTCACAGTTTGAAACTTCGAAAAATATTTATTTTAATTAATGAAGCAGTAAAGCTTGAGGTACAATTGAATAGTAAATCTCGAGCACGCTTACTTCAATTAACAAAGTTTGAGACTCGATGAGAGTTGAGCAATAAATCTTGAGCCCTCTTACTTTAATTAACAAAGTTTGAAACTCAATGAGAGTTAAGCATACATCTCGAGCAACTTTATTTCAATTAAAAAGGTTTGAAACTCAAGGAGTGTTAAGCAGTAAATCTCGAGCAACTTTATTTCAATTAACAAGGTTTGAAACTTGAGGAGTGTTAAGCATAAATCTCGAGTAACTTTATTTCAATTAACAAAGTTTGAAACTTGAGGAGTGTTTAAGCATAAATCTCGAGCAACTTTATTTTAATTAACAATGTTTGAAACTCGATGGGTATTAAACTATAATTCTCGAGCAGTGTTACTTAGGAAAAAAGTTCGAAGCTCGAGGACTATTGAGCTTATGTGCCCGAGGTGTGTATAACCCGAGGAGTGTGTTGTTTAATTTCGTTGAACCACAAGCTTGAGCTCTCCCTATGGTGCTCGAAGAGCGCGAAGATTGGGGTTCTTGCTCGGTAGGATTTAAGGTGCTTGCTCGGGACAAGGCTTTGAAGTGCTCGGTTAATGGCAAGACTTTGACCTACTTGCGCTATGGCAAGGCTTTGACGTGCTTGCCCGGGGCAAGACTTTGAGGTGCTTCCCCGGGGCAAGGCTTTGAGGTGCTTACACTATGACAAAGCTTTGCTCAGGGAAAGGCTTTGAAGTCGTTGGGATTAAGAACATTTTATTGGGATGAAATCCCGACTCTATTAAGTAAAAATCCTCTAAACATCAAAACATAGGCACGTCGACCCAACAAAAGAAAAATATAGAAAGACGCGGGGCATGGAAGCCTGACAATCTATCAAAAACAAAAGAAAAAATTACTAAGTAAAGGTAAAAAAAAAACTACTTATAATAGATCTTTAGATTATCTAGTTCCAAAGTCTGGCCAGTGGTTTTCTCGAGGTATCTCTTAGGCTGTAGCCTCCTTTGCAAACCTGTCTTATGACTTTATAGGGTCCCTTCTAGACAGCCCCTAGTTTGCCTGGGGCATGACCTACCACTTCGGTTCTCCTCAGAACGAGATCTCCAACTCTGAACTTTCTGGATCTTACCCTATTGTTGAAGTGCTTAGCCGTTCTATTCTAGTAAGATACAACCCTTATTGAGGCTTGTTCTTTTACTTGCTTAAGGAGGTCAAGGTGCTCTATTGGGTACTCTTCGACCCCGGGCTCAAGTCTCCTGAGGTTCGACAATTTGGTCTCAATCGGAAGAAGGACTTCTATCCCAAAATGCCAACATAAAAGGAGTCTCCCTAGTTGCAGTTTTATGGGATGTACTATACGTCCAAAGTATAGAGAGTAGCTTCTCCAACCATGCTCATCTAGCTTCTCCGAGCCTTGTTCTGAGGTCTTACAAGATGATACGATTCATGACCTCAGTAAGACCATTGCTCCGATGATGTGCAATAAATGTCAGACGGTGGTCAATCCCCAAGTTGGTGCAAAAGCTTCTGAATTGTGAGTTATCAAATTGTCTCCCATTGTCGGTTATGATGACCTTGGGTTTCCGAACCTGCAAATGATCTTAACTTGGGATCTGAAATTGTGGTCAGTGGCTTAGCGTCGACCTACTTAGTGAAGTATTCAACTGCTACGGTGACAAACTTCAGTTGTCCTCGGACAAGTGGGAAAGGGTCAAGGATGTCGTCGCCCCATTGCTCAAATGAGGCCACGCAATGTATGGGGATGAGTTCCTTGGTCGGAGAATGGACGACATTGCCGAACCTCTGACACTTGTCACATCTCTTAACGTAGTCCACGGTATCCTTCTTCATGGTAGGCTAGTAATATCCATATCTTATAAGCTTAAAGGCTAGAGCCTAAGCTCCTTGATGGTTCTTGCACACGCCTTCGTGGACTTCTACTAAGGCTTTCATTGCTTCTGAAGGTTTGAGGCATCAAAGGTATGGAAGAGTGAAACTTCGATGAAATAAAACTCTCCTGATGATTCCTTGCCATCCGCGGATCATCCGACAAATTCCCTTTAGTTCTGAAATCAACTATTGGGTCCATCCAACATGGCTCCTGCTCAATATCCATGATGGAGGGTGTTTGGCTAATGCTTGGTTCTGTTACAAGTTTTACGTGGACCATTCTATCAAGACCATCAATCTCCATGAAGAAAAGCTGGGACAAGGCATCGGCTTTACAATTTTCGGCTCAAGAGATCTTTATAATTTCACAACTTCTGAACTATCTTTGAAGGTCATGAACTCTTAGGCAATGTAGGCTTATCTTCTCATCCTTTTTTTCAAACGTCCCTTCAATCTGCCCGACCACCAATTACAAATCCCTGTAAATTTTTATATATTCAAGCTCAAGATTAATGGCAAGCTCTTGCGCAATTATAATGGCTTCATATTGGGTTTCATTGTTTGTAGCATCAAATTTAAATTGGAGTGCACATTGTATTTTTGTACGTCTATCCGGGCTGATGAGTATGACTTATGCACCCAAGCCCGAGGAGTTTGATGCTCCCTCTACAAATATTTTCCATACCTCCACAGCGTCAATGGTTGAGTTATCTGCTGGCTCCCGAGGCCTTAGAGTGAGTTCTGCTATGAGATCAACCAAGGCTTGTGCTTTGGTCGATGGCTAGGGTTTGAATTCAAATTCAAATTCTCCAAGTTCAATGGCCCACTTCAATAACCATCCAGATATGTCGAGCTTCTATAGTATATACTTAAGTGGCTGATTAGTGAGCACAACAATAGGGTAAGATTGGAAATACTGTCGTAACTTCCGTGCTGCCACTACCAAGGCAAGAGCTGTTCCGCTAACATATATCTGGTCTCTGCATCAAGTAACACCTTGCTTATGTAGTAGATCATCTGTTGAGCTTTGTTCACATCTTTCACCAACACTCCACTTACCGCATTCTGAGAGATTGCCAAGTATAGAAATAGAGTATCACCAAGTTCCAGTTTCATCAGATCTAGCTGGGTCACCAATGTTTGCTTAAGTTCCTGGAATGCCTTTTCACAGTATTCGGTCCATTCAAAGTCACAATTTCCTCTGAGGGCCTTGAAAAATGGAAGGCATCTATCCGATGCTCGGGATATGAACCTATTCAATGCTGCGTCGCAGCCTATCAATTGTTGCACCTTTTTCTTAGTTTGAGGTGACTCCATGGATGCAAGCGCCTATATTTTGTTTGGATTGACCTCAATCCCCATGTGACCCGAGGCTACTCCAAAGGTAACTTCGCTGGATTTAACTTCGTTTTATACACCCGAATAGTAGAGAACACTTCCTTGAGATCTTTAATATGGTGCCTCGCCTGCTTGCTCTTAACTACCATGTTGTTCACATAAGCCTCGATATTCCTTCTAATCATTCTAGCAAAAATTTTGTTGATCAATCTTTAATAAATTGTTCCTGCATTCTTCAACCCAAATGTCATAACCCTATAACAATATATAGCTGAGTCAGCCATGAATGATGTTTTTTCCTGATCCTCTTCGACCTTGAGGATTTGGTGATATCCAAAAAATGCATTAAGGAAGCTGTACAATTTGTGGCTCATGTACTGTCCACAAGGTTGTCGATCTGAGGTAAGGGATAACTATCCTTTGGACATGCTTTGTTAAGATCTGTGAAGTCAATACATACTTTCCACTTTCCATTGGCCTTCTTGATGGTGAGCCAGTCGGGGTACTGAACTCCCCGAATAAATCAAGCATTGATTAGCTTATCAACCTCCTCCCGTATCGCCTTGCGACGTTCTATTGCAAACTGTCTCTTCCTCTGCTTGATCAACTTAGCACCTAGGTTGATATTTAGTTTGTGAATTGAAATACTTGGGTCAATCCCGGGCATATCCTCTACACTCTGAGCAAACACATCAATATTGCTGGACAGGCAACTTACTGCGCGGTCATGAGGCTGGCGTCAAGATCTCAACCAATAGTCACCTTCTTCCCGACCTTGAGCTCGACCTCAACCAATTCTTCCATAGGAACAAGTCTTCCTCTAAGATCGGGATTGGGTTCGGGTGATGATATCTGCATGACTTTAGAATTTATTCCCCGAACACTGGTAATGTAACAATGTCTAGCAACTTTCCGGTCTCTACTGACGACCCCCATTCCATTACTAGTAAGGAACTTAATAGCAAGGTGGAAAGTAGAGACAGTAGCCTCGATCTTGTTGAGTAACAACCTCCCAAGAATAGCGTTATAAGCAATTGAAATACGGACTACTTGGAATAATGTCAGTTCAGTTACATGCTTTTGATTCAATCCCAATGTAAGCGGTAGATTCACAACTCCTTCTGGAATGATTGTACCGCCTCTAAATCCTTGATGTGGGGTTTGGATGGCTTTGAGTTGGTCGTCCGAAATCCCCATCTTAGAGTATGCCTCATGAGAAAGTATGTTACCGCACTGCCATTATCAACCAAAATCATTTTCACCTCAAAATTAGCTATGATCGCTGATACGACCATGGCATCATCGTGTGGATGCGACAATTCTTCCATATCTCCGATCAACATCCTCAAGTTCAGGTTATACTATCTGGCATATTGTTTGTTGACCTATGGTTGGCGTTTCGTTTTGATTATTACAAACAAATTACGTTTATTTCTAACAAATTGATTTCGAGTGTCCATAGTGATTATTGCACAAGAATAAAATCGAACACACAAGTTTGAGGCTAAGTAATTTGCATACGATGCTCGAAGTGGAAACAAAATTGATCTAACAAGGCTATGAAGAATCATATTGAATAA
>CAIGRS010154635.1:0-13317 GCA_903798395.1 Fraxinus floribunda | reverse complement strand
AATTGGAAAAATCATATTTCTAAAAAATTTGTATCCCTTTGAGTTAGATTTCCAGCTCAATTTGAATCGCATCAATCGGATATCAGGAGAGAAAGTTATGGCTAAAATATTGACTACTGTGTAGAGACCAAAATTCAAAATTCAACCTCTAAATTAAAATTTTCATCTTATTAATCTTCGACAATCTATACAAGAATCTGCACACATGTAATCTCCATCCGTATCAATATCTTCCTACAACAATTTGATCACTTCCAAACTATTCTAAATTTGATTAATGAATGTCTAATATGATATTTTCGAGGTTTAGCATCTAAGTTTGTTATTTCAACCTATCAAGTATATGAATCAATTAAACTATATAACTTATTCATAATTTATAAACTAACACATAATTCCAAATATATGCATCATAGTCTGCAAGCCTATTTAACCCCAAGCTATAACCCCCCCCCCCCACCCCAAATCTTAGGGTTTGGATTTTTTATAAAAACATGATTCTTAGATGTTCGAAATTTGGGTTAAAATAAAAAAATTTCTTTTTTCCTTTTTATTTCGTAGATTACCCTTATATTTAATTACGAGTTCCAAAAACTATTAGAAACAAATGATTTAAGTTTGTAGTTTTGATTTGTTGAATAAACGAAACTAAAATAGATGATGGAAATGAAGGTTAGCATACGTTAATGGAGTTCTAATGCACTACCCAACAATCAAGTTTAGTTGAACCATTTTCCGGATTCAAAATTGTATGAAATTTTTAGAGTAATTTCTAAACTCATTCAAGTACAATATAGTAAAATTTCAGAATTTTCTAACACCTTTTAAACACTCAAACACATGGGTCTTTGGTCTTTGATTTGATTTCTCTCCCCTTGGCTTATCCCCAATCCAAAATTTTCATAGGTCATTTCCCTTTGAACAAATATTCATATTCACACATATATCCTAAAAGCTTCACACCATAGGCATTTTCATGTAGTTAGATTATCAGTAAAATCCTTGATCCTGAAGAATGCATTGGGATCGATCATAGCTTGCAATTACATTTTATACATATAAAATATACACGGACATTTATAGGAAAAAATCAACTTGCACTACCTTGATTCTTAGTATAAATTGAGAAATCTTTTGCCTTGAATAACCAAACTTGTAGTAAATAATAAAAAAGAAACATATATTTGAAAGAATAAAAGTGATTTGAGGAGAATAAGTGATATTCATCTTCTTGTAACATCCCTTTTTAGTGAAAAACTAATGGGAGAGTTTGTTAAATTGAACTAATTATAAGTGGAAAATTGAAGAGTTTTAACTCCAAAAATAATTCATAATTTTTTTTATATGTAAAAACATCTACATAGCGACTCAAACCTGGATTGTGATGTTTGATAACCATTGTATTTTGGCCTTTAACCAACTTTTTGGCTTTTCTTTTCTTACGTAGGTCGAGCCTTCAAAGCTCATTTCTTAAGTAGGCCAAACCAACCAAACCACATAATAAATTACAGTTTTGGTGGTTAGATTTTGGTTTTCATCTCTTAATTTCTTGGTTGTCATATTGAGAATTTTGAGTTTTAACGTACATTTGGCCCCCATTATAATGAAAATTTGATTTTAGAATAGTAATTTTTAAAGAATGTATGGTTAAAAATAGAAAAAAAAAATGGATTTACTTTTAATATTATTTTATTAGAGAATGTGCGGTTAATTAGAAGAGGGAGAAAAATAAATTATAATTTAATTGGGGTCAAACAAATGCTTAATGTATTAAATACCTTATTTACTGAATTTTCAAAATGATCCTGAATTTAAGAGTATTTTCGTAAGTTGCCCAAAAAAAATTCTCCTATTGTAGAACAGCCAAGCTAATGGATTGTTAGTGATATATGGTTCAATTTTTATTTGAACAAGCACCTTTAACAGCTAGTTTGCTAGTCTTTTCCACTGATTTTGAATGTTTACGAGAGGTTAAAAATAAGAGTTCGTTAGTTTTTTGGGTCACTAGTTTGGGTGATTTAAAAATCACCAAAATAAGTATAGTGTAATTTGGGTTGTATTTCTCAACCCTCAAATCGATAATTTTTTTACCGTTTTCGGTTTTTCTTCCAATTTTACCTGCTAAAATAATTATTTCCAAGCCATTTATTAATTTCCAAAACTTATGGATTTCATGTCTTAAGAAGTAAAACAAAAACAAAATTTAAAAAAATTTCGGGTGNGTTAGTTTTTTGGGTCACTAGTTTGGGTGATTTAAAAATCACCAAAATAAGTATAGTGTAATTTGGGTTGTATTTCTCAACCCTCAAATCGATAATTTTTTTACCGTTTTCGGTTTTTCTTCCAATTTTACCTGCTAAAATAATTATTTCCAAGCCATTTATTAATTTCCAAAACTTATGGATTTCATGTCTTAAGAAGTAAAACAAAAACAAAATTTAAAAAAATTTCGGGTGAAAAATTATACCAATCAAACACACTTAATTACAATTCCCAGTAAAACAATCTAGAAAAATATTTTCCCTGTAAAACATTTTCTTTCTATCCTTGCAATCAAACAGACCCTTATAGATGTAAAATTAACTTCTAACTGTAAATTTTCTTATGAATAAAAAACTACTTATAACTTAAAAAATTAATTGTTTCAATTTTAAGTTAAAAATTAACTTTATATATATATATTGTTTATACGTAAAATATCACTTATGGGTAAAAAAGTCATTATAATTTTTTAACAAATTTATAATGAAAAAATATTTTCCTTTTAAGTTAAAAATTAATTTTTATATAAAAAAAAACTTTGTTATAAGTAAAATATCACTTATGGATAAAAAAAAAATCATACAAGAAAAATTATAAATTGAAAATTTCAGTAGTAACAAAAATTGGATAACATCTCTCAAAATGTATTAGCAAAAAGAGCTTAGAGGTACATACTCGTATAATTAGCTTCACAACTAAATTCGTTTTTCTTCATCTTTTAATCCAATAGAAAATGATTGGCATGCAAGAGCTTATTCTAAGCAGCAATAATTAGTGTAAAGGGTGGTCTATACACAGTATAGAATGATTTAATAAACTATTTACAGTCATATTGAAATATAAAGGGGTGACATACACATCTACTCTATATTATTTACACATGCCTACCTTTTTATATATGAGCACTTACGTAATAAAAAATTCAAAATTGTTGGATAATAAACTTTGCATTAAATAAATAGATGATGTTTGGTGGGGATTAAAATTAGATTTTTAGTAGATTGTGATAAAAAAAATTTGAAATGTTTGGTTAAAAAGTTGTGGGACAATGAAAGATATGGTTAATATTGATTGTTTAACTTTGATTTGGATTAAAATCAGATTTTAATATGGACCGAACATGTAACTATACTACATTTTAATTGCACAAAAAGTTAATAACATTTGCACATTATCACACTTGTATCTCAAACTTTTTTAAATATCATTCTTATTCTTGAATTAACATAAATTGTTTTTAATTATAGTTTCTCTCCGCTCTTTAAGATAGACTAAAAGACTCATTTGTCATTTGTTTTTTAAATAAACAAAACAAATAATAATGCAAAAATACAATAAAATATTTGACTCTCTTTTTAAAGTATGTTAACAATATTTTTGGACGAAAATCGTGATTAAGGATAAAATTTTCTGATTAAAAAAAATATTAAAAATAAGAATGTGATGAAGATAAAAATTAAGGATATAAATGTGATAATGAACTAAGGTTAATAGCATTTAATTTATTTAAAATAAAGTGTATTTATAAGAAAATGTGTTTGAATATAATCATCCCAAACTTTGGACTGTTTTTAAAATTTCTATTAAAATTCATCCAAAATGAGACTAATAGAACTAGATATGGTCTGATTCGATTCTGAACCCGAATTTTCAAGTATTTAGTAAATGGAACTGTCGGGTCCAAATTTAATTATGGAAACATTCAGTTCAGTTCCATTTCATTCAATTGTGGGATTCCATACAATAATTAAACTGTTTGATATTTACAATAATACTACATTAATTTAATTAATGACACGTTCAATTTTAGTTCTTACAAAATAACGTAGTCCATTCCTGTGATATCTTGTACGCCTCTTTGTTGAGTTCTTATAGATTTGACAGTTAAAATTACAGGAAGAAGAATATAGGGAGCTCATAATAATAAAAAGAGATTTTCAATTCGATTTCTCAAGACAGAAATGACACTGCGATAGAAAAAGAGATTTAGATAAAATTTAGGTTGATTTGATTAATTGGACTAGGGCAGAAAACTAGAAACAGAAAAATCATATTTTATGTTTTAGTTAAATTAATTAGTTAGCAAATTTGTTTAGAAAAAAATAAAATAATTTGACTTATTTAAGATAAAAAAAAAATTAGGAATACCTGGTTCTTAGTCTAGAACCGATAATAGTTACAAACCTATCAGTTTAGATATCCGTTCGGATATTTAATTTAAAAAGAACCACTTGATTTGGTTTTGTTCGGTTCGGGTCCAGTCCGGTTCAAGAGTTTTATCTAGCCTTAGAGACCACAGATAATGTCCAAAATCGATACTTTAAAAAATCTATAACTGATATCCCAAAATCCTTGGTAAATAATGTCAGAGAGGGTAACATTGGAAGGAAATTTGAAAAATGACCATAAATCAACAATTTGGTGAGTTGAGCAATACAGTCTAGGTTACACTATACTGATTTTGGGTGGTTCCTTGTGTTTCAAAAAAAAAAAATAAGAACCGATTTTTCTAACATCTCATAAATAGTGCATCCAAAACAGTCAAAATTAGTGAAAAAAAACTGGCAAGATGTCACAAAAGAAGTTACTACACAGTTTTTTTTCAAAAAATATTATAAAAAAAATTATATTTACATAATTATGAATAGTAGGTGATAAACTGTCACTACAGAATCAGCTATAATATTTGAAGAAAATCAATATGGTAGAATGGAACTACTGACAATGATTATTATCAATATAATGTAATGTCCTTCATATGCCATTTGTAATGGCAAATCGAGTAACTTTTTTTTTTAAAAAAAAAAATATATATTGTCAGCAACGTTGAATTTTACTTTATTTTGTAGTTACAAATGACAAAATAAGGTAAAATTCAACGTTGCTGACAATATATATTTTTGGACCATGCTTGGTTGCCCAAGTTGGGTTACAAAAGGGGGGTGCCAACTCACTTGGGCACTCCCACTTTTGTAACCCAACTTGGGTGAAATAGCATTATCCTTGTAACTTTTCGTGGCTAATGTTGTCATGGCCGGAACCCTAGTGTTGTCATTTTGTCGAGATCCTAGCTCATTTTGGATCCAATCTTACGTAAACATCGTGGTAAAAAGACTTCATTACCCCCTTAAGAATACCAAATTAAGAGCCTGTCACCTTGCTCTTCCATTCTCCCTTGTGAGAATAGTATGGTGGGGATGGTCCACATTTTTTATTTCTTTCAAATTTGGGATAGAAAATATTAATTGGTCAAACACAATTATGTTTGGTAAAATACTTTATTTTTGTATATCAATCAGATGAATTTATTTTTACAAGATTTAATTTATGAGAGGAAATTTTGTTAGATCAAAATATAATATATGATTTCACGTCCAACTTCGTTTATTTGAATTTGAATCTAAAGTTAACTGTTTGAATCGATGGTGATGATAAGACAAAAAAACAGTCAAATTTGAGCTCAAAAATAACTGCAGGCTAAGGATCCAGTCGAAAGCCAGATAGTTCAATGGTCATGTACTCCCGGAATGGTCACCGATGCATCTGATGGTTCGGCTCACAACATTGTCTTTCAATACGATAGGATACTCAGGGCTGGTCCTATGCCATTGCCTAGTTGAAATTGAAATAGAGGCCCAATTAAATTACTTATTTATTACTTAAAAATTCATGTAACTATTTGTTTTGGTTGCCTCTAATTAAGTTTAATTTTATTTAAAATATTTTTTTCTCGAATTTAATATACATAATTAATTATGAGCTACCAATATTATTACGATAATTATGATTTAATTTGGAAACTAATATTACACATTAATTAATTTAATTTAATGAGTTATTACTTGAATTTGGTTTATCCAAATTAGTTTTTTCTCGAGTCCATAATGTGTCTTTATTACGATTGTCGAAATGAGTGCAATATTAATAGGGTAGTTCTCAATCCTTCAATAAATACACATTTAATCTAAATATACATTATTGATCTTGAGACTTTAGTCCCTCAAAATTCTTAAATTTATTAAAATGTTCTCGAATCAAGTGTTCACATTATCTTCTAAATATATATATATTTCTCGATTAATAATTTTAGAGATCATTATTTACACACAGAAAATATTTTTCTATCAATGAGATATTGTGCTAAAAATTATGTTACCCTAGTCTCTCGAGTTGTTGATATAGTTTTTTTTTCTTACCCTATTTTTTGGATTATACCAAGCTCCTGTTTGACACACATTTTTTCAAAACTCATTTTCATCCACACATTTTTTAATAAAATAATATTTTACATCACATCAATAATTTTTCATTACTTTTAACTACATATTTCTCATCATATTACTATTTAAAATATATTATTTCCTCAATAATATCCATCACACACCCCCAAGTCTTTGTTTAAATTATAGATATATTATTTATTTAAATATTTAAGTATTTTTACGCTTGTCAAAAATTTACGTTTAAAGGTCTCGTATAAAGCCTCAAAATTTTCAGGACCAACCATGAGGATACTTAAGAGGCATTGTTCAACGTGGTTCTCATTGAATTCTCAATTGTACACTACTAGTTACTATTACTAACTTTAAAAAGAATCTCTTTTAAGTAACACATTAAGTTTTTAAATATAACGGGTGCCTGTGTATTTTAAGCAGGGATGTAATGCCAAATTTTATAGTTGTTTACACATTCAATAATTGTTTTCCTAATTAAGTTTTATACTAGTTTCGAGATAATTTAAGAAAAAGACCTCCGCCATCATTTTTCGATGGAGCAAACCTTGTTCGTGTTTTTCCTTATTATTCTCAATTAAATGAAACTGGTTAAACCATGAATAATGATTAAGACATCAAATCATTATAAACTCATCGATATACTTACGCAAATTCAACGCTTAAAAGACCATCGAATTTTTCTTTTTCATGTTTCAGATTAACCCATTGCGGGCTTAATGCATTTTTCTATCAGAATTTCCTTCTCAGTTAGCACGCACCATCAAACAAGTAAAACAAACAAATCAAATTTGGAATTAGGATTAAGCACTTGGAAGATGATTTTAAAAAAAAAAAACAATAGTTCAACTTTACAATGGACAACCACCCATTCCATCCCAGCTAGCATTAATCACACGAGGAAAATTTTGATTTTTGTATCTACTTACAATCACCATCTATTGAAAATCCTTACATCGGAATCTGATTATTTCATATCTGAAATTCATCAGATATCCGCTTGTTTTTCAACTCCTTGAGACTTTTTTAGCTTTGCCACGAGAACCCACATGTTTGCAAGTTCATTCTCTAGGTAGGCTTCCCTTTGTTTAGATTCTTCAACTTTCCTCTGTAAAAAAACTTCTCTTTGATCCTTTTCAGCTAGCGCAGCTTCATAAGAAAGCTCCTTTTCACGGCTCAGGGCCAATTCTCTCTTCATATCTGAGGTCAAGACACCTTGCTCCTGCCGTTTGACATAACCATCTCTCCTGCCATTCCTGTTGGCAATAGTGGTTCGGCGCTGACTTGGAGAATTTTTTTGCATTTCCATCTCGGCAGCTAATTTTTCATTGTGTTTCATTAGTTTTGCAACTTCCTCAGACAGGGCCTTTAGCTCAACAGCAGCAGCAGATGCTAATCCCTTTGCATATGAACTTTCCTCTGCCAGTTTATTGTTGCGTAGCTCTAATTCCTCTTTTGATTCGGTTAATATAGTGACTTTCTTTTTTAGATCTTCAATTTCATTTTCCTAATGGAGGAAAAAGCATGAAATCAGTCACACAACATACAACTATCTCTTGAGCTGATTTATAGCATGTAATCTTCATCGTCCAAAGACGACTGCCCATACGCATGCATGTATCCACTGTAAACCAGACTCCCAATTCAACAGCCAACTGAGAATTGGCACATCTCTTAAGAAGTATATTAAATGCCTAATCTGACTCGAATTCAAGCCCCTGTTTGGTGGGAATTAAAATCAGATTTTTAGTACATTTTTGTAAACGTGATGAAATATGAGATGGAAAAGTTGTGGACCCTATGAAATGTATGGTTAAAATTAATTGTGGATTTTAATTTAGATTTCCCACCAAACAAGAGCTAAATATACATGGCAGTTGAAATTTGACTTTCTATAAATTCCTTTGTCCATAAATTGTGTAGATAAGGTATTCAATGAAATGATCGGTTAATTGCACTCGTAACATTTAATATTAAGAGATTTCATTCACAAACCTTTAATTTGCTAACCACTATGCTGTAGGGTTTAAAGCAAAATTATTCGACTAAAATAACCTGGTCACAATCAGCAGAATGGTGGTTGGACACAAATAGTTATGTTATAAGCAAGTCATCATAACAAGGAAAAGAAGATGAAAGACTGTCATTTTACCCTTCATTTAGTTAAATCACAAGAAAACGTATCGAAGCAAATTACAGGTTAGGGTTGGATTGCACAAGATTCAGTGGTCGGATGAAGTAGGAAATAAACAATTGACTCAAAGCCCAAATTAAGTTCAAAGAAACAAAGAGTAAGGTCCTCAAACACCATGAGAAGCCCACCTGACTATATGAAACAATGGGAAAAGGATAATGTTTAATAAAGCCCCCTATAATTTTTTCCCTTGTTTTGGTACAGGTCTGCTCCTATTCCATTTGCTTCTCTTGTAGTTTAGCTCCATTTTTTTAAAACTCATTTTTCCCCACTCATTTTCAACCACACATTATAATTTCGTACGTAAACCCAAAACCTTTCCCTATTTTTTAACCACACATTCTCCAAAAATTCACTTTTTACAAAATTTATTTCACTTTTTTTTATCTGTTCTCAAAAAATGAGGCTCAAGTAGAGGCTTAGTTTTTTATAATTCTCCTTCCAAGCACCAAATTCGCCATGTTGACATAACGTCCATATTATGTGCAAGTTTTGCAATTTCAACATTTCATAGGAAAAAATAATTTCAGAAAGAGGAATAGACATAAATTAGAACCTGAGCTTGTAGAAGCAATGTTTCATTTCCATCTTTCAGGACTGCATTTTTTTTGCCCATTTGAAGTTCTACCTGCAAACCTTTGGTTTCCAAAAAGAGCTGTGAGTGACTACTCAATGGGCTGCAGTTTTTCTGCCCTAAAGCATCAGAGAGCTGTTGTCTCAAGGAGTTAATTGTTTCTCGCAACTCATCACATTCCAGGATCTAGCAAGAAAAAGTCATTTGTACCATCTCTAATAAATATCATGAGAACATAATTAATGCTTAACGAGGATAATTAGCTGAAATGAGTACCTACCTTTTGGTTAAGTTGCTCTTGGACTATTCGATTGTCTGCAGCTTTGACCTGGAAAAAACGAAAGGCATATTGAATGTTTAGAAAAGGTTTTGTAAAAGTTTTACACCATTTTCAACTCTCCATCATTGTACTTTCAAATCTTAATAAATCCAAGTGCAAGTCACTTATGACCAATTGACCAAGTTTGTAAAACTAAATGACATTTCCCTTTTATCTTTCAGTTAGCATCGCAGCATACGGAAGAATTTTAGTGTGGCAGTGTATAAGGATGGCTTGTTCAAACACTACGAAGACCAAATATATAAATCTAAACTGAGATAGATTCAACACATAGTAGTCCCTCAATACATATAAAAAGTATTACAGAAAACCAGATTCGATTGACAGACGTGCAAGTTACATTACCTCAAGTTCAAATGATTTCTCATTTAACTGTTCCATCAGTTCAGACATAGACTGCAGCATGAAACAGAAATTACTACCGGAAGATGAATTTAAGCATGAAACTTTGGAAAAAAAATCCAGTAATACTTGTGATTCTTCGAAGTTGTCCTTTTTGTCATGAGAAGGAACAATGCAATGTGCAATTTGTTTTCCCAGTGAAGCTATTTGTTCATTCTTTCTCCGCATTTCTTCATTCAATTTGCTCATCTCCGCCTTACATATTAAAGAATGAAAGAAAAATAATTAGGATATAACAGTATAACTTTGAAAAAAATGATGATGATGAAGAAATTTACCTGGAGTTGCTCTTTCCTGGGATTTTGTGCAGCTTCCTCGGATAAACGCTTTAAAGCACTCCTGTGAAGTGCCACTTCACCAGATAAGATCTTTTGCTGTTCTCTCAGAAGGTCGATTTGATCCATAGTCTTTATGCTGGTCTAATAAACATTACATAACACAGGATAACTATGCAGTCCATGAAAATCCACCAAAATACACATGATTTTCTGAAGCGAGCAAAAGCTTTTACAAACCCATTATGAGAATGCAAGGCTTTAATCATGTAGATCAGACTACACGAGTGATTTGACTTTCACTGCATCATATCTAAAACACAGAATGCAAATTTACCACTACAAGACAAAAAATAAAATTTCCTTATCTCATACCAGAGGAGTCTCTTGTCCCAAAAAGTTGTCGTCAGGGAGGACTTCTTCATTCTCTCTGGCATCAGATAAATGGACAGCAGATGGAACAGTTTCTGTGAGTAAAGAATGTGGATATTTTGCTTCCATTTGAATATTAGTACTCTCAGCTTGAGGGGTTGAAGGTATACTTGTTGATTTCATTCCACTGGATTTGTCACTGGAGCTTGCCAAGGTTCCAGTACCACTATCCCGTTTCTATAGTACACGGAAAACTCATCGAGTTTAGATAGTGAAAGCAGCATACATTGATGCATGTTATACCAAAATTGAAATATTCTTCCACGTAAACTCTTTAGAGCTTTGGTCACTAGTCCCTAAATGTCATTAATAATTTTCACCAAGTAACTTATTTTAGTTATCGGATATCAAAGAAAGATTTTTTATCCAAAAAATTTTCACCAACTGTTGAAGCTACAATTTTTACAAAATAAATTCCTCCCACATTCAAACGGCTTAAGATCTTAGATCAAGCATTTTTTTTTTCATTAATAAATAAATTCCTCCTTTATAGAACATTTAGCTTTTAGATGAGGTAGTACCACTCATTTCTTTATTTACAAAATTGTATCTTCAATACTGGATCAGAGGCCTAACACGTGAAAAATTTCATAATTGAGTGGCGGTGAAATTCGAATCAGAACATTTTTATAAAATGACATCATGACTTGTTGAATCATCTTGTGTATTCTTCTTTGATTAATAAAATTTTTGGATTATCTATCAAAAAAATAAAAAAAGAAGCATTTGGTTATCTAGGAAAAAAGACGATGACCCTATACATGGTTGAATGATATAGCTAACATACAAATATTTTTCACTGTTGTTGAGCCATATAATCGCGTAGTCTATCCTATGAAGTTCGCTACATTTCAGGTACAATCATCTCAATTGTCATTTCATCTTCGTACACGAATCACGATGCAAGCATCCCATACATTAATGGTAGTGCCGACAATGCAAATATGAAACATAAGTTGAAGTTGCAAGGAGCTAGCACATTTTATCTACGGATCCCTTAGCAATGCAACTTTAACATGCATTCCATCAATTGCGCCTATGCAATACTATCAAAAAGTTCAAAAAGGAGACGTAATTTACTTCCATGATGTTAACTCTAATATCGTTAAATATAATCATATTTTTAAATGAACATGAAATATTTTTGTTGAAATATATTAAAATAACTGTATATAGAGAAATACATTACAACATGGAGTGTTTCTCATCAAATCTGATCTGAATTATAATCAGAGTCTGACTCACCATAAGTCTGATCCAGATTAACACCCTTATTCTAGGTTAATATTTATATGAGCTTGTTTGGCCCCCATTTTAATCCATTAAAATTAAAAATATAGTCGTTATTGTGTCCCACTCGTCTAATAAAAGTTAATAATAACGGCTAGTTTTTCAATTTTAATCTCTACCAAACACCCTCTATATGATTATTGTAATGTATTTTCACAAAAATATTTCACATTAATTTAAAAATGCCGTCATATTTAGATATTAGAGTTAACAACCGTGTGACTAAATTACATATCTCATTTTTCAACTTTTTTGTCAGGATTGCGTAAGCTCAATTGACGAACGCATGTTAGAGCTATATTGCCTCATGAATAAAGAATGGTTTATTTGACGTAAAGGGATCCTACACAGAATGTACTAGCCTATTGACTTCAACTTATGTTTCACATTTGTATTGTTAGGTACTACTGGCAATACATACAATGCTAGCATCCTGGCTCTCTCAATTCATCGTAACCACTGGAAAGTGCTTTCTAGTTGAATATGATTTTGTGTATTGACCGTGCTACTTGGCTCCCTACAAAGGATTAAATATACTATATCACTTTCAACAGTTTTGTGACGGAACTACATGTCTTAGGCCTGATCGAGAGAGATTCAATAACAAACACTCATCTCCTAAAAATGTGTTTTAACGTGCCTTAGGTGTTTTGAAATAAAGATGAAAATTTTTAGATCGTATGCCAAACTATTCATTCAAAGTGCAAACCACAGTTGTCGCAATTATGTGGATTCACAACTTTCTTAGATGGGCAAAGCTGTCGACTCGGAATTTACGAGGGTTTTCATGGACGACAATATTGCAAAGCTGCCTTATGAAGAAGATGAAATAGTAGTCGAGATGAATGCGGCTCAATTCTTGGGATTGATTACGCGATTGTATGACTCTACAACAATGAAAAATATTTGTTTGTATGTTATATAATTTAATACGTATAAGTCATCATCTTTTATTTCCATTGATAACCAAGTAGTACAAGCCAACTGTAAAATTTCTACTCCACCTAAATGATATATAGTACCCCGCTGTTTTTTTGGGTGTAAGTTTTTTTGCCGTTTTAGAGAAGGGTGAAATAAACTTTTCATGTTTAGTCACTATTGTTGAATGAACTGCAATATTTTATCATTAAAGTAAACAAAATGTGTAATACCCAGATCAGGAAAGCTTAAAAAGATTTGATAGGTACTACTCATACCAACAAGGTGCACCTTCCTTTCCAAAAGTCCATCGCTAGAAACTCCACAGTTAAGCGTGCTTGGCTTGGAGAACTTCTATTCTGGGTGACCCCCGGGGAAGTTTTCTCGGGGAGCATACG
>CAIGRS010154632.1:0-18424 GCA_903798395.1 Fraxinus floribunda | reverse complement strand
AAGAAAGTTCTGGAAAGATCTATGGATAGGAGACCAACCGTTGTTAGCCTACGCTTTGGAATAGTGTTGAGTTGGAAGAATGGAGAGAAGAAGAACTGAAAACATAAATTTTCTTTATATTATTCTTAATGTATTCTTACATTAAATAATGATCTATATAAAAATGTTTCATATTTGTTGATAACAAAACACATTAGAAATGAGTATATTAAAAAAAATTAAGAAATTAACTATATTTTCAATAAGGAAAGCGTGTATAATTTGAGACGACGGAAAAAGAAATCAAACATATCTTTAGGGATGGAGGGAGGGAGAAATAACTATTTCGATTTCATTTGACTAGTTGACCGTTTTTTATTTCACTCCTAAATGGCACTAATTTCTCATAATCTCATCATTGTTCAGTCACTTCATTTCCGCCTCCCAAAATCTACCAGAATTTCACGCCTCTCTTTTCACTTCAATTCCTCATTGTATAGCTAATTAGCCTTTGTCCCCTACCCTACCCCACTCCACCCCACCCCACCCCACCCCTCTCTGGGCTTGTGAATGACAAAGAAGATATATAAATACCATGGTCAATCGTCTTTCTTGTCCCTTGTTAAGTCTCTCTGTCTCAAACTCAGAAATTCTATTGTCTCTAGGTCCATTCAATACTTTGCATGCAATATCCATACCATTTCTATCTCTATAAACTCGGTTCTTGAGCATAGAATCCTTCAAATACCCTCAAAAGAATCCCCATCCCCACACGCAGAGGCAATGTGGATGGTACATTTTAGTGATCACTCGTATGATCGGAAACTTCGGCCTCTAATGCCGAAGCCGACGATCAACTCTGGCAGCAGTACAGCACTTTCTGCAATGTCAACTCCTTGTTGCTGTTCCATTCACACAACTAATATCTCTGCACAGAACCACCACCGAAGTATGCCAGCTTAATACCTTCCATAATCACAAGTCAAATTTATTAGGGACGATTGGATTTGGATAGTTTATTTGGATAATATTAATGAAGAGAAGAAACCAAAATCTTGTTCGTGTCGAGTTGTGTCAAGTAGCCACGTTATTTTTCTTCACGTTTTGCTATCTTTGAACTCATCTTTCAAATATTTTTTCTTGTAGCTAGTGGGAATGATGATCACCAATTCAGAAATGCACAACCTTTAGTCATGAGTTCTAGATGGAATCCAACAGCAGATCAATTACAGGCCCTTCAGGAAATGTATAGACGAGGAGTACGAAGTCCATCAGCTCAACAAATCCAGCAAATTGTTGAAAAGCTTCGTCGATTTGGTAAAATTGAAGGGAAAAATGTGTTTTATTGGTTTCAAAACCACAAAGCAAGAGAAAGGCAGAAAAAACGTCGTGAACAAGAGGCATCATCATCATCTAGAAAAAGGAAGTGCGATGTCTTTGAAAACCCTGAAAGTGATCATGCAGGTATACTTACCTTCTTCTCATTACAACACAACTTTGTTATCCTGAGGGATTAGAGTCAAGTAGACTGAGTCAGGACACGATTGGTCCATGGCACGGCCTAGTACACCAAGAATTCTACGCCATGAATGATCAAGGACGACAGTCCTACTGCTCACATGAATGGCTTGTCACCTGTTACTTCTGTTCTATTTTTGAAAATTTAAATAAAAAAGGTTTCTCGTTGAGAGCTGGTTCAGTGTGAGTTGAGCAGGGCCATGAGGCTTTCCATGAATGGTATCACTGGCGGATCCAGAAACTCATTTGAGCTATGACGGATGCTCGACGGCAACCCAATATACGGGGAAAAAAAAATCTGGCGGCCACCATGGCTCGCCAAGTGCCGGTTCCGCCATTGAATGGTATAAGACACCAGCCGTGCTAGGTTCGGGCATGAGGCTGGCCCACCTTACACCCTCATGAGGGAGTTACCATACGTCATTCTATCTGTGTTTTTCTAGGAAGAAAGATTTCGAGTTTATACAATATTGTTTCATATGTAAAGCAAACTAATTTGCTGCAATTGTGATTTTGTTAGCAGATTTGAGCAGGAGAGACATGGAAACTAAACATCCTAAAAAGTTGCCTAGCCCCTCAAAATGCAACACAATTTCAGAGGTCAGTATATGCATAGCATTCCAAAAAAATACGTACTACCTTTTTATATATTATGTAACACCAGACTTTTGACTTGTTTAACAATTACATTATTAGCTCATTATGTGGTACAAAGGTCAAAGGCTAAAATGCAGATTAAAGAAAGAGAAAACCTTTTATATGAATCATGGAAATAGAATTTCTTGATCAGTGTGTAAAAGTTTTCTCAGCTTTTTATTAATTGTAAAAATTTCAGGATTCTGTATCAATGCATAGAGCAGCTGTAGCAGAATATGGAACAGACAGGTGTGTACAGAGAGAATTGCAGCAGAGAGCTGAAAAGAATGAAATCTGTTCATTGAAAGATTCAGATCAAGAAAATACACAGCATTTTCTTGGCCTGAACCTCAGCATATCACTGCCCCTCAAGAATGATGATATGGAAAATGAAAAAAATTCAACTCTTGAGCTCTTTCCAATTTGGAGAACTGACCAGAGAATTACCCTTAATTCTATTAAAGAGGACACTGATATTACAAGCATGAAAATCACCCCAAATAAATTCTTTGAGTTTCTTCCTTTGAAAAATTGAGCATGGAGGTCTTCAGTCATTTAGTAGCGTATTTACTAGACAGGAAGATGTTTGTGGGCTTTCCTTTATATTATGTTTATGTACATTAAAGATTATGAAGTACTGACGGCTATTTTATTGCTACCATTGCCTAACTTTCTCTTTTCTTTGTGAAAAAACCTTAAAATTCCTTCATTTTTAACTTAAAAAAACAATAACTTGTATATAAAGTAGACTCTAGCCATGTCAATGAATCGTAGGGCTTGGCATTGGCTGCCTCAAAACTGGGATTTGTTTGTCCGACACAACCCCGGTTTACACCATGACAATAACCGTGAGGTAAATTTAAATAACATATAATGTACCGTGTTAGACGGTACAATGATACATGAAAGATAACCATCTTGCAAACCATTCCTTAGTTGTGAGATAGGTGGAATAAGCCTTCACCATGTTGCTGAACCCAAGTCTCTTCGATACGAACTAGCATACTTCAGTGAGTTGCTGAGTACAGCTTCACTTTTCATTATTTTTAGATACAACGGTGCCTTGGCTTGAATCAAAGGTCTTTCAAGTGAGCTAGCAAGCGCATGGTGATCGGGCTTATAAAGTCATCTTGATTAGGACTTAATCGAGCTTACACTCTCCATTTAGACTTCGACTTTCACTTAGTTTAAAAAATCAACGAGCAATTGTAATACTTGATCACAATAGCAAGTAAATTACTACAACTAGATCTAGATAGATTCTAAGACAAGGGCATCCAGTTGGTCTATGAAACATTGCTGGTTCTGATCCTAGATTTTCTCGTCCCAAGAAGAAAACAAATAAGTCAATAACTAGCCTCTACTTCCCTCCCCTCCCCCACCCCACGCCACCCCACCACAAACTCAAATCTACTCCTCCCTCAAGGTCATAGCTCATAGGTCACTGTCCAGTTGTACTTGTCCCAAGGAACAATTGGAATTTGAAAGTATATATTGAAATAAAAAATTATGTTTTCCCATTCTTATTTGACTTGTTCCCTGGAAGCTTACTCTCTCCACATTATTATGCAAAAGCAAGTTTCTAATGTACAGTACAGATATACACAGGATAGGAGTAGCCAACGTAACTTTTGATCATAGATTAAAATCAATGCATGTAAAGGGGCTCCGGATCTACCTTTCTTCGAATCCTGAAAGAAGTTAGAAATAGAAAAACACGGTCAGTAACTCGATCCTGGCAGTCGTAAACTGAAAACATTGAAAGCTTCAAGCTATAAATAATGAAAGCCTTGCATGTGTTTCTTTCTGGAAATCGAAACTAAGGGGAATTGCCTCGTCTATGAAATTGAATAAAATGATTACTGATACTAAGTTCTAGATATTATCATCCGAAACTAAACAAAACATACTCCGGTTGTCGACTATTCTCAAGCACTGTGATGTCAAAACAATAAATAGTTGGCATATAAAGGGATTCTACTAGGGAGAGTATAAGCCATTTCCTAAGCTAGTAAAAGTAACTTTGACTTCACGTTATATAAAAAATAGTATAAATTTAGCTTCAAAAGTATTGGCAACATAGATTCATCGATAGATTGGAGTTTAACCTAATTTATCAGTTAAATGCGTTTATGGTGACAATGATTGTATAATCACTTTTTCTTCGTCATAGAGCATTTTACAGTCAATATTGATAATCTTGACTCACCAGTTATCCTCGGTCCATTTACAAACATCAGTATCCACCACATGCAAACTGTAAGCATGCCGTGATTTTGAGGAACTGTTCTCGAAACTGCAGAAGAAAACAATGCGAATCATGTTAAGTACATCTGACATAACTAAATGTAAAGCATTAAAGAAAAAGCATGGGTGGCTAAGCTTAAAGTTTATCCAACTTTATTACTTCAAAGTAAAAAAAGAAAAAAGTTATCTTAGAGTACCTTCAAATTTTTTTAAGCTTAACCAAACATGCTCCAAATTCAGTCAACTGACCTTTGATGAATAAGATCCCCATTAATGACTACCAAGGAGCCAGCTTTGACTTCAATTGGAATAAAATCCTTTTGATCATAGGTTGGGGACAGCTTATCAAAGTGAACCCCGTTCTCATCTCTAATGAATCTTCTCACAAGGCCATCTATAATGACAAAAGAAGAAAATCAACACCCTATTTAAGAAGTTTCGAGGCTCAAGAGGGAAGGGAGACAACCAAAATATGAGACGCTGATACCTTTGTGGGATCCAGGGATAGCCCAGAGGCATCCGTTTATAATTGTAGCATCTTCTAGAGCTAGCCACAGCCCCGTGCAAGTCGGTGGATCAGTGTATAGAAATGAATTGTCCTGGTGTGGTACCACTTCACCACCAATTCCAGGTTGCTGGACATGAAATTCATATACATTAACTTCATGTAGAGACTGATATATGAAATATGAGCACTTAAATAAAATATTGTCATCAAATCTGACACGCCATAAAATCAAGGGCAAACTCAGGAAAATACAAATTTTAGGCGTTCACACAAGTCACAATTATGTCGGGACCTTTAAATTTGTGCTATCAAGCAAGTACAATGTCGTGAGTTGGCCCTCCAATGCTCCATTAAATTGTAGCATGACAAATACACATGGATGTATACGTGGACAAATCGATGACATAAACCATGCCACGTTAGAACATAGAAAATTATCAAACTCCCCTTAAAAGAGAAAAAAAAGGCAAAAACTGAAAAGTTGAAAAACTGTACAAATAAGGAAAAATGACTTGGGTTACCCCTCATTGAACTTAGCTGCAAAAGTTTTTAATGTGAAATTGCCTAGTAGTAAATGCTATTCTATTGATAAGTGTGCTTTACAATCTTTTATCTAAGTTCCTACATTTTCTTAAAAGTAGTTTAGCGAATTTCTACTTGCTTTATCTTGTATTTGACTTTTGTAGGCCAAATCCCCAATTTGAAGGTAAATAAAGCAAAATGCAGATTTTTGGAGCTTAATTTAACAAAATGATGGAATTGCACGATTGTCAGGAAGTGAAATGAAGGAGGGATGTGGAAAAATGAAGACACGAGCATTGATGCTCAAGCCCCACATTTTGATGCTCTAGGAACAGACTTGGGGAAAATTTCATGCATTCAGCTGCTCAAGCACCAGATTTTGATGCTTGAGAATTCTTGATTCAACAAGCCGATTTCTAATTATCTTAGGACATCTTGAGAACTTCTAGGTCAAGTGAAACACGAATTTTTCACCCTAAATTAAGACCTATTTATACAACAAACTTTGTACTTCAAAAAGGAGGAATTTTGGAGAAAATAATACCTCATATTAACATTACATATCATTCTACAATAATTCTTGGAGGAAAATTACAAGATTTTGAAGAAGAAGGTGCCGTCCGAGATCGTTGAAGAGATTCAAGAAGGGGTGTATCAACTTTTATTCTAAATTATCCAGGTTATGGGTTCGATTTTATTTTATTATTCTATTCTATATTATCCATGATAGACTAATAGCCACATAAGATGAAACCTTGTTAACTCTTTGACTAATTAATTGCTCTTTTTGTTCCTGCTCCATTTTGATGATTGGTCGCCATTAGAACATGTGTGTGATTTTATATTGTTTTTCGATATAAATTAGCATATATTAATAAACAACATAGTGTCCAATAATAGATAGAGATATCATTATGTTCTATGAAATCGTTATTTGATGATTTTTGTGAATTATCATATGAGTAAATATTGATTGACGTCGATAGAGACTATTAATTATAATTGGATAATTGTTTTCCACCCTAGGCAAGAATTGATTATAAAAAGATAATTGAGGATTAAAGTAGTTTAACAATGATGAATTTGTGATCCTAGTGCCTTTTGTAATTTGATTATTTAAAGAATCTGTTTGCTTAATTTAACTGCTTATTTTAGTAGATATAATTAAAACCAAAACCAAATAATCTGTTTGCTTAATTTTAAGTGCTTATTTTAGTACATATAGTTAAAACCAAAATCAAGTAAATTAATTCTGAATTTTCATGATTAAAGCTTTTTTTTTTTAATTAAAGCAAAATAAGTAAATAATCAGTCCCCAAGAATTCGACACTCTACTCATTATATTACTTGTTTATGATTCATCCTACTGTGAGACAACATCAACAAGAAGATTTTGTATTCTATCACAAAGAGGACAATGAACTCTATAAATACTCACTTTTAAGGTTGAGAAACTCCAATACATCAACATAAATCCTAAGCGTCTCAGTAGTATGAACATAGAATTGTACAATAATAGCATTGAGTTGAAGAAAATTAATAGCAACTCTTCTTCCATATTGCATAATTGAGGGTTGCAGATGTTCGAAATTGTTCTAGAGTTGAAAAAAAATTATATCTAAATTTGGAATTCTGTTTCTATTTTGTAAACACGGTCAAAGGAGTGTTAGTAATTTGTACAAGAGACGCATGTTTGAAGAATATCAGTGTCAACCCCTGTCCAAAACACGGACGTGTATCTTTTTGGAGAGTGTCAGTGCATCTTAGACTTGAATAATTATGAAAGTTTTGAGGACAAACTTGGACGCCTAGGGGATGTCTTCCTAATAAAGTGAATGGGCTTCGAATAGAAACTTAAAAAACTAGTTTTGATTTCCAGTTATCAGAATATAATGGCATGTTTCAGGATCAGAATATGGTTAAGAACATTTGTATTGTAAACTTCACACACTTCAACATGAAATGGAAGTACCTTAAAAATGTACATGGACTGTATAATCACCGGCCTTCTGTATCCCAAAGAGCATAATAAGCCTGACACTTTCTCTGAGCTTGAGAACTTCTTAAACACTGGATCGATGCCGTGCAAATCTGCAAAATAATACATGAATGCAATATCACAATACGAAAATAGTACTAACTTTGAATATAGCACATTCAAGTTGTACAGGATTACTCAAAGTCAAAAAACTGAAAAGAAAGCAAACTGAATATTCAAATTGTCGATGAGGGGTTGAAATTCAATTTATAATGGATGTATTTCATCATACCATGCCCAACTTTGTTAATTGAGAGTTCCTTTGGTTGCTTTAAGTTACCATCTTCATCAAATGCTTTCTCTGTTGAAAATAAAAACCCATGCATAATTAAAAAGTGAAGTATACAAAGAAAGGCTCCGAGAGAAATACATGTGCTTGTACCATTAAGTCAGTTCAAAAAAGGACCAAGACCACTTCACAGACATGGACGAATAAAGTAAAACCTACCTGCATCAACCAAAACAAACTACAATATTTTGAACCATAAACATACTCATAAAACAGCAAATGGACCAAACCCGATTTCAATTCCAGGTTCCCTCATACACATTTGAAAATCAAGAAAAATATAAACAAATATTTTATATACAAAAATCACATTCTTTATCACATGTACATAAATTCTCACTTTATTTTATTTCCCATCACAACCAAATAACTAAACAAAAACTCTTCAGCGCCTTCTATCCTGTTGCAAGTATCAAACATAAGTCAAACAAACTTCATCAATCTTAATAGCACATAAAATTCTATAATTTTAAAATTTCATCATGAATTATTACCTTCAAAGAAAAATGAAATCTTCTCAGCGCTCTCAAAGAAGTATTCATCGGTGGTATGTTGCTGATCCCAGAACAAAAGGAGTAAGTAAAAATTAATAGAACCTTAAAGTTCTAACTTATTCCCGCAATAATTCAACTTAAAAAAAAAAAAAAAAAAAAAAAAAAAAAAAGCTACCAAAAGAAGAGTAAATATCAGATGTTTACAAACAATACAAAAAACCGAAAAAAGGTGGGATCTTTACTTGGTTTTTGGTTGAAAAAATTGAAGAACTCTCAGAACAATCAAATTCATCGAGTAACCGATCCATTCTTTTCCTCAATGAATCTATATCTTCAGGGCTTGCGAATGAATCCAATACTAAATACCCTGTTCCGTTGATAAGCAAATTTAAAAAAAATCACCACTAATTACACCTATTACTTTATACTCTTTATACTACCTTGAGAGTTGAAGAACTGAAGTTGATCGTGATCGAGGTTTCCAACGATTCCCATGTCTGAAATTTGGTCTGCTTTCGAATTTGCAAATTATTTTCCGATGAAAATCGTGAGAAAAATCAGATAATGTGCACCGCTGTACGAAGTATATTTATGTCGAGTTCTACATTTTTGTCAGGTGAAACCTAATTTTAAAAAAAAATCAAAATCAAAATCAAACAACTACAAATATCAGCTAGGATAATAGTTTGACTGTGACAAAACAATTATCTACCAAAATGTTAACTAATTAAAAAAGGACATGCAATCAGAATGCTAAGTAATTAAAGAAGACATCATAGTAAATTAAGTCCATGTTTGAAACTGATTAAAATTAAGTTGGAAGTAACATTTCATAAGACACAAAACTTTCAACTACACATTTCTTCACCTTTTATAAAAATTTGCTAAAAAATTGATTTTAATCTCTCCCAAATAAGAGCTAAATACTAACTATTGAAGGATGATTATATTCATATAGTCATTACTTCGTATAAATATGGAGAATAAATCCTCAGGTACAGAAATGAGGTTTATAAGGGGTGGTGGTGGGCCCCACTATAAATAATAAAAAAAAAAAAATTACATACCCCATGTGTGAGTGTATGTAAACCAAATCACAACCACTGTACATGCAGCACTACCTGAATATGGAACAATGATTTTCAAAAATACATTTCAATTTTTAACTCTCAATTCTCTTTATCTTATTATTTTACGATGTATTTGATTGCAAGCATACAACTTTTATGAAAAAAAATATTTAAAATTGCCTATTAAATGTATATAACTGGCTCAATTTTTAAATTAAGAAAATGTTGAACTTTTTCATGAAGTTATGTTTTTGGAAGAGTGAATTACCTAAAAAATAAAAATCAACCATCCTCCAATGATTTTGAGGAAAACATAATCACATGACCAACTTTTGAAAAATATTTTTCATAAAAAAAATGTCAATCAAAACCCACAAAAAGTAGAAAATTGAATGAAAAATAAAGCCCATCAAGCACCCTCATTTCATACTGATGTATCTTCACATCCCAACAATGGCTGAACTTTACAAAATGTGTCAATCTTGCTATTATAAGAAATAATAACGCAATATAACCTTCCTTAATTCATATGAAAGTCTTGATGAATACAATTTATACATATTACATCAAAAAAATGAGCACGAGGATTTTCGACAGGGGATGCACATTAGTCAAGCCTTGTAAAGCTCAAACAATCCTTATTTTGCAAATTTCCACACCCAATAATCGGATAGCAATAATATTCGGGTCAAATCTCTTCGAGAGAAAGGCATTGTAAAATTATGAAGCCAATCCATAGACATCCGCGGCAAAAGACAGCCCAACTGGATAAGATCGATGAATTCTCATTTTTGTAGTAGAAACATTTTTGGCAGGAACATCAGCAAGTTTCTGTTCATCCGTATTTACCGTTGTTTTTTGCATCATGTTTGATTCATCATTTCCGACAATGAACTGAAGCCCCTGGAAAATTATACACCCGTGCACGTTGTCAGCTGGGGAAACAGCAAAACATCCACTACTCAAAGCATTTTCAACACAGCTTACCTTAGTTCTGTCTTCAGCCGGCAAAACTCTTGAATGGTCAAGTAGCTTAGCCTCGACACCCTGCTTTCAAAGTGGGTAAAAAGTCATTTGTCTATATAATTAATGGGAATGGGAAAATATAAATATGCTTAGAGGAAAGACTTACACAGCCAACCAAGAACTTCTAATCAAGGTAAAACCAGCCATTCTCAAAGTAGGTTCAACACTAAGATTATAGAGTCTAAAACCAGAAGGCCCGACATGGGCAATAACAGGATGCACATATCTAAGTTGGTACATCAAAATGAATAAAGAATCAGGTTTCTACCAATCCTAGGTGATATTCCAGATTATCGGTTGCTCTATGCTATTCTGAGATTTGCCAGTGTAATCAAACTAATGTTTTCAGACTAGAACTTTAAGCAGCCCTCTAGTCTATCTTCAGCAAACTTTCTATAAGAATTAAGACCAAGGTATGAATCAATCTCCTTCTATTTAAGGATTATATCATATCTTCCGCATCCTTCTTGTTGGGAATCTGGGCTAATTTCCAGATTCACCCCTGGTATCCTCCTTCGAGAAAATATAAAGAAAAACAGAGAAACAGCAAACGGAGAATACAAACAATAAAAAGAACACAAGATATGTGAAACACTCCAAAACCAAAGAAAAACCATAGGCCGCAAAAGACAGATTTATCCATGTGAAAAGTTGTTATAACCACACAAATATCTCACACCCCAGACCGCAAATACACACGAGCTAACATACTACGAAAACCACCTCATAATACGTACCAGGCGAAAAGGTAAGACTACAAAGGATCACAAGGGAAAGCCTCTATATATTGGGAAACAAAAGGAGATACTTTTGATTTCTATTCGATGTGGGAATCATGTTAATCCCATTAAAAGTAGGAAAGTTAAATCGTATTCTATGTGAGTTGAGTAAAAAAGTAATCCCTATTCTGTATAGGACAATCCTCAGTCAAATCCTAACACTTCAGAGGGAGATTTTTATTTGGTATATTGTAATATTCTTGACTATACAATACATAGAGGGAATGGCCAAGCAGTATCTAAATAATATGACTCAATGTCATAAAACTATTGTACTGTTTTGATAGCAGTTCCGCAAAGGTGAATGATACAAGTTAGAGAAATAACAAATAAGGAAAAATTATAGAAGGATTTCTGACCTTGATTTTTTTATCGTTCGATCCACCTTTAATATTTTCGGCGACTTGGCAGAGATAATACAACCCCGAGTTAGTCTTATCCTGCAGATCATTTATCAACAGTCACAGATACTTTCAGTACATCAATTGGAGAAGAGATTGTATATACTTGCAAAAGATCAAATCTTTACCTGCTTGCTTTCAAGAAGCTCAATTTTTCCTTCCTGGAAATTAATCGGCAATAAAGAGATCCATGAATAAGTATAACTCATACGGCAATACTATTCACCAAATCAATTGAATTTAAAGCACTGTAATAGCTTACCAAGCCGGATACCATCTCATGGATTAAATTAATGTCATACCCAATCTGATTAAGATTAGATCTCACTTCACTTACCTGCATAATATTAGTAACAGTAAGTATCAAAGATAATACATTTGCTTTGATGCAAGTTGTGTAGTAACTGTTATTTTCATCTATTGAACTTCCTCACTGAGAAACCCCAAAGTTTAGCAAGCATATGAGCACATATGAGCATCATAGGTTTGTAACTCAATCCGTGCTCACACTCAGTTTCATTCTTATGCATGAAAGTCATCTAACAGACGACAGAGACAAAGTTCATGAATCTTTGGAATTGTCAAGACTTGTGATCTGCTTTCACTTCAAAGAAATGTGTCCAATATTTGAGAAGTAATGGGATGTGAAGACTAAAATCACGTCGTTCACAAAGCTTATAAAATGTTTTGAGGTTCAATTGATGCAGTGCACCTAATGAATTTTTTTCCACATTTACCTCTTTTTCTCCTTTTTGTTTCTGTGGTGTTTTCTTTCAAATATTCTTCAGTTTTTTCCTCGTTGGTTCAGGGAGGAGGTACCAACGAAAACTCTTTTAAGATGTTTCCATCATTACTAAATATGAATGTGATATTTTTTTATTGCATCCAAGCATAAGTTAATAATTGAATCTGAAGAAGCCATAAATGTATGAACCATACGATCTGAAAAGCAGCTGTAGCACGTGTAATTGATAGTAAAAATTATCATGGCAAAGACAAGATATGGCATACATCATTTACAATAAGCTTTGATGTTTGCATCTGCTCATCCACCTTCCAATCCAAGTTTTCCAGTCTCTTTGTCAAATGCCTCTTTGTTGACTGCAGGTAAAGTGAATTAAGCACACAAAACATTTGATTAAAATGAAAGGTGACTGTAAAATTATCGACATTTATTTATAGTAGTTTACTTACAGACAAAGCGTCAGAAACATGCTCCAACTGCTTTGAAACAGATGCAACGGCATTTGCCATATTGTGCTTAGTAACAAACATTACATCAGAAAATGACCAGCCCTGCAGAGGGGGGGAACCAAAATACGAGTTATTTTCAAGAAAAAATAACAGGAATAAGATAAAGAAAAATAAATCAATGACGGAGTGATTAGTAAACCCCATTTTGACATGAACTTGGTAAAGAGAGAAGTCAAAACTCAAGAACATTCAAAAGCAAAGAATAATGTGTAGATTTGTGGTATAATAACCAGCAGCAGCAGCCACGGGTGAGTGTCAAGTGGAAAGATTGAGATGCATAAATTAGTTCAATTATTTTGAGGTAAGAACTTCATAGTAAGAAAGTTCCCATCAAATACAACTATTTAGAAACATTTCTCAACGAAGACGGTAAAAGAGCTGAACTTTTAAGCAAAGAATCATGTGTGGATTTTTGGTATAAAATAACCACCACCTCCACCCTTAGTTGAACATCAAATGAACAGCTTGCGATGCATAATCTAGTTTGATTACTTGAGGAATAAACTTCATAGTAAGAAAGTTTCCATCAAATACAACTATTTTGAAACTTTTCTTAACTGAGACGGTGAAAGAGCAAACTAGTATGTATCTAAAAACCAACCCTTTGATGATCTATTATGGATGGACGATTTTACAACAATTTCCAAAATTGATGATTCAATGGCTTAAATGTCAATATTTAACTCACCTTCCACCACATGTAACAATATCCCATTGCTCCAAGAGCTGCAGCAGGTAATATGTAAGAACCGTAATTCCCTGTCCAGACCAAAGAAAGTGTAAGCATCTGTGCCGTCATAAAAGGACTCAAATAAAATTGAAGCTGGATATGTATAACAAGCACAAAGGTGTGTCAATCATGAAAGTATCAGGATGTCAATTGCTGCTTACTATCTAGCCAACAAGCCAACAAGCCAAACAACAGGAATATTGTGATTGTAAACAGTACTTTATAAAGAAAGCTTTTTGTTTTGTACGTGGATTAACAATTTCTTTCAAGTTTCAACTCACTATGCAACAAAAGGTGGCCTTTGACAATGATCCCGCAGCTCTCATCAATTATAATTTAATGTATCCAAAAGTTAGAAACAGTTGTGAATTCCACACAAGCACTTGTGTGTATCAGTGTGGGGGTTTCCTTAGAGCAAAAATTAAGCCACAGAATTTCCAAACGAATCTGATTGCATACCGTTGGAAGATGAATTTCCATTAAAAATGGTAATAGGATTTGACATGCTTAACTCCTTGATTTCTCTAGCCAACTGGCGAACCTGAAGGCAAGGCCGATGATGAGGAAAGATGAAGTAGTAATGAATTCATATGTTTCATAATGAAGCCTACTAATCTTGATTCCAGATTAAAGTTGTCTCCTTTAGAACATATAAATGGTAAGGAAAGCAATACTCATGATTGAATGTCAATATGTAAATGCCTAAAAACATTTTTTCTTCATTTAAGTATGTACTTCTATTTACTCCTACGTGACACGCAAATATTTTTCTCATGTTTCAAACTTCTTTTTTCTTCTTTAGCTTCCTGTGCATGAATGTAAGGAATCCAGACTCAATCTAAATGTTTGCTGAACAATTTGGTGAGCAGAGAATATAAAACATAGCAGTAGTTGTAAGTATTTGATTTTTTTGGTTACAGGGTCAATATTTAAATTTATCAAAAACACTAAAAATCCCCCACCCCCCACCCAAGAAAATAAATAGCATAACATGCAGCACATGAAAGAACAAATTAGTTAATTAACTTGTTCAACTTGGAGTTTCTCAGTTATTGTGTTTCCTAAATTTTAGGTCCTCACCCTATTAGAATAAGGATATTTGGAAGTTCATAATTATGATGTGATCTCTGCAATTAAAAGTAGAAGTAAAGTACATTTTTTCTTGTAGTACTGCATCTTTTAATGGTAAATATTACATCAAATTCTCCTAAGAGAGGTTTTCAAAAGAACTGAGAGGTCCTAATATCAAAGGTATATTAATATGATCTTCTCCTCCTCTTCCATCTGCTTATAATGTTTCAGTCCAACACATATATTTATAAAGACTTAAGAAGTGGTAAACGATAATCCAACATGGGATCCAAAAGTACTTCAGTCTCCATAGAAGAATCTCTGCAACGCAGAAGAGGTCAAAGAAGACTTCACTAAGAAACGAGGAACTGAAGAGGATGCAATGCAAATTTATACTTACCCAAAAAGTTTCCTTTCCCACTTCAGTAGTAGTAGGAATCCGTCACTGGGAATAAGGATAATAATGGGATTACAGCGTGGTCTCAAAAATATTTTTTAGGTATTTAGGTTCGATTATAAACAGCGGTAGAGGAATTTAAGAGGATGTAATGCAAAGGATTAGTGCAAGATGGATGAAATAGAGTTTTGCGCGACACAAAGATACCTATAAGCTTAAACGATAGTTTTGTGTGATTTCAAAAATATTGTTTGTCATGGAGGTTTATGTCCCTCGAAAACCTAGCTATGGAGGTCAAGCCTCGAATGATCCTACATCTTCCTTTAATTTTCTTACTAGAAACACGGTTGTAACGTAGTATGATCATAATGGAAATGACGACGATTATATAGACATGGTCATACTAATATGTATAAGATAAGGAATAAGAATATATGCCAACATGAAAGTGTCGTCAACCACGGATAAATTGACGGAATGACCACATAAGTGGTTGGGCATGTTATGCATAAACCTAATGTGGTCCACATTAAAGGTAAGGTGATCTCAGCTGAACAAGTTTAAAGAGAGATGGTTAGACCAAAACTACCATGGACAGAGTAATTGCAGTGGATCTAGTTAATTTGGATCTTCGACAATGAGCCAAATGGAGTGGCAAAGAAGGACTCACATTTGAGCCTAAATTTATTAGAAAAAACACCTAGTTTGTCATTGTCGTAAGTAACCAATAGTCCAGTCACTTTTAATATCGCTAAGGCATTCTATTCGTGCTCTAGTTATTCAATCTATTGTGAGAAAATTTATTCAAGGATATGTGTGAAATAGTATAGATAGACTTGAAAGACGCAACAATACCATCCTTCAGGCTTATCTTCTTGCCTCATAACAATAAAACAACTGTACAAGTAAAGAACATAAAAGGTGATAGTCATACCTGAGCCGCTAGAAGAGCAGCATCATATTTGCCTGGAGATGTTTCAGCATCATTTATGTTTTTCATCAACTCATGAAGCTGAGAAATCAAATCAGATAAGTGCCCACTCCTCAAGATAACTGATCCAGTTACACCTGTTGACAACCCAAAATCGATTTTGTGAATTTTCAAACAATTTATGAAACTCATGGTCCATCCAAGCTCACCAGGCACCAGTCTGAATGTGCTTGGTTGCAGTTCTTTGTTTTTTGTTTTTGTTTTTGTTTTTTTTTTCTTTTTCAACGGGTGAATGTTGACTACTCCAGATAAACAAATTTGGACAGCTAAAAACAAGCCACATATGACACCTACCTAGTCAGACTTGAATCTCTCCGTATTAACAGCCATTATGGCACCCATGAGTTGGAATTTTCAAATTAACATGAATATATACTAAAGCCCCAGGTATGGGTAGCCTTATAGCAAGGTACATCATTATAGGCAACAGTGACTTTTCAGCCTTTTAGCTCAAAATTATATATCATAGTAACAATATTTCCTCCAAGTGATCGAGGGCATCAAAGCAAACCAACTATGAAAATAAAAATCTGGATTCAACCACTATCCACTTAAAACTTCAACATCCAGCCCATGTACAGTTGTCAAAAACATATACACAAATCGTCCATTGAATCTAAGAACATCTTTTAACCATTTTTATAAGTTATCAATTTCCCATACATTCAAATAAACAGAAATTCAAAATGAAAACACTTGAAAAGAACAACTGAATTAAGAAAAACAAGCGGTCAACCAAGCAATCCTTTTAAAAACTTCTAAAATTTAGCTGGCATACTCATCTTGTCTTGTTCTCATTTATTTTTAAAAAATAAAATAAAATTGCTTTGCCTTTTAAGTGTTACTCTTCCTTTCTATGTCAGGCTGCAAATAGACCCTATGAATTGCTTTGATCCTCAATTTCTCGAACTTCAACAGATTCGAAAAATATAAGAAATAATTAGATAAACCCAAGTGCATATTATAAGTAGCTCATAAAATTAAAGAAATCAATCAAAAATAAAACTATCAAAAAAATGACATCACATATATAACAATCTAGTTAAGAATATCAATTAAGATCAATCTGATAACCCAATGAAATAAAATAATTTTCTGACTTTAAACAAAGATCAAATACAACATAGATACATATAGAAAGAGAGACGACACCTGCACCGACGAGAATGAGGACTTTAGAGGTGGCGACGCCGGTCTGCAAAGCCATGGTTGCGCGTTGTTGAGTTCGCAGGGATGTAATTGTAGATTCTTCAGCTTTCCTCTATTTCTTTTTCATTTTAGGTATTTTTATTGGTCAGAAAATGACATAAATTGACGATTCTACCCTCGTGTGCAACTACATCCTCCTCCCAGCATTTATTTATCAGCGGATTAATTTCGAATTTGGTCACTGAACTTTATAGTGATATCTCAATTAAATTGTCCAACTTTAATTTCTTGCAAATTACTGAACTTGTTTGGCGGACATGTGACATGTCTTATGTTTTTAACTAAGCTGGTGTTTGATTCAACTAAAAAGTAAATTTAAATTTAAATCAAAATCAACATTTAATTTTAAGCGCACATCTCTTGGAATCCATAATTTTTCATCCACACGTTCTATAATTTTTATCTAAATAGATAGGAGCTATATATACACCTGATCAAGCCGTGGCTACAAACTTTGAAATATTTGTCACCTATGATTTTCAAATTTTGCCAACACAACTTGATTACATAGTATATTTACATGAAAACGTAAGGCATATCATAATACTGTAATGTCTATTATCAATCTCTTTCATCAAATACCTGGTCATGTCCATTCGATTGGAAATAGACCATACCAACGGGCTTGAGATGAGGAGGAGAGTGACATATCTGTTGATATTGTTGTTCAAAATAATAAAAATGAGACTTAGAATGAAAAATGGATCAATGGCTGCATGAGTGAACTATGCAGCCGCATGGCCATATACACCGGGACATTTTGTCCCGGTATGTTTTATACCATGCGGCCGCATAGCCATATATCGGGACATTTTGATTTTATACCATGCGGCCGAATTGTACAAATTTTCGACCATTTTTTTGATCGTTTTTATCCGTTGTGGTTTTGAATTTGGTGCATTTTGATGATATTTTGGAACCATTTCGTACACATTTTCTGAGAACTATATAAAATGATCATATTTCTTGTGAAGATGTGTGAAAAACAATTAGAATGAGATTTCCAAATAAGAAAGAAACAATTTCTTTCTTCTTCCATATTCATATTTCTCTTGCCTTCTTGAAGTTTTTGAGAATCACACTAGTGCTTAAATGTTGAATTCTTTACAAAGTTTGATTAATCCTACAAACCATTTGTCGGGAAACCCTTTAAGCACCAAATTCATTGAGAGGGGACAAATGTCGTTTGAGGACAACGATCTTCGTGTTTGAGCCTCCCATATCGTTTGGTGTTTTTGTTCGTGGTTTGATTCAGATTGTTACTG
>CAIGRS010154608.1:0-12348 GCA_903798395.1 Fraxinus floribunda | reverse complement strand
TCTGCATCCGCCCCTGTCCATACTCTATTGTTTCTTTATTTTATTTTCCTGTAATTATTTTTTATTGAAGACATCGCCATCTGCGGATTGAAAATAGGGATTTTATAGAGAAGGAGCAACGTGATGTGGGCCCCAGTCGGTGGTTTCCGTACAGTGAGATGCGAGTTTTTCTTTGTGGGGAGCATGTGATTTAACTTATAATCTAATACATAGTGACTAGTCCTGTGGAGGCTTTCACGCTTTCAAATCTATTCACATTCTTCTATTCTTCCATTTATCGTTGATGAATTACATCTCTGAATAAAATTTTAATTAAAATTTGATATTAAGTAAGTAAATTATTTATCATAAAAGTAATTTCTTATTTACTATCAAAATAAGTTGGTAAAATGGAAACACGATTTATTTTCTCAAGCATAGCCAAACACGCTTAATAAAAGTCAAAATATTCTTTATTTTTAATATTTAGAAGCTCGTTTTTTTCTTAATCAAAACTGGTTTGGCTTTTAGCCTTTGAAATTTAGAGGAAGGCATCAGCCGGCCCAGTGCACATGGCAGGTACAGAACGCGGTCAGAATTGCAGCAACGGTTCTTCAAATTTGAATGCAACTAATTTTTGATTCAAGGAATATGAGAATTTACATCACAATATCTTTTTCTTTATTCTTGTTTATATTTTCGTGTCATGAATTTTCCTTCCCACTTTATAGTTTACAGTACTTCCGCCGTAAAAAAAATTTCAATCCTGCAAAGGAGTGAGATTTTTGGGTCTAGTATAGAGAATCAATTGAAGTCTTAAAACTCGTTTACTAGCATATTGTCACGTACTCTTGAGGAATCGCTTCGAAATCCTACTCCGTAGAAAGTTGGCACCTCGTCTCGAAGGTAATGCTTCGGATTGTGTCATCATTTTAGTCAAGGTGCCTCAATCACCTCGCCTACCCGCCTAATCATTTAGGAGAAGTTTGGGAGGGGCGAGATAACGTAGATTACAAACCTTTCATGCCTTCTTGCTTTTACTTTAGTTGTCATGTCCCGTGTCCGTAGGACGAGGCGCAATAGTGTTTATCTTTTATCTGGCCAAATTTTGTTTTACTACCGGTACAATCCATATGCACCCGCCAAATTCTTAGAGAAGAAAGCAAAGAAGTAGGACCCACAAGAAGCATCCAAGTGCCAAAGCCATTGGTACTTTTTGTGTTCTTGCCCGATTACAAAATAACGAACGAGGAGCCTTTTCAAAGAAAGAAAGAGGTAAATTCTTTAGCAGTAAAAGGGATTATAAGTTGAAAAATCATTTTTTAGCCAAATGGTCCCTCCTTTTTCAGGCGTAATCATATATTTCAAGAGTTTGCATCTTATTTCTTAAGAGGGAAGCCTATGAAAAAGAGGCTTTGCATTCAACATATCTTTCAAAGTTATGATTATCAATGTTGTAAAAAAACTCGTTCTAACATTGATTTGAGAAAAATTAAGAGTCAAGAGTGAAAATGGTAGTTAAAAAAAGGTGCTTTTCAAGAAATGTAGAGATTTTAACCTATTCAATTCACCTAATTTTCTATGCTTTTAACTATTTTCACATTTACCTTGTTTGTAATTGATTTGAATCTAGTTCTTGTTATTCCTAATCGAACTGGTTCGGTTCTTATAAAATTGATGATTATATTTCAAATGAATGTAAATGTTAGGACACGTGCCACTATATGTGTAGATCATGTTTGGTGTGTGCACACGTAATTAAATGTATATTGTCAAAAAGAAATCTATATTGCATTTATTATGTTATGAAGTTCATTTTAAAATATCAACTTTGTTAAGAAAAATAAGTGTACCCATAGGGATGTCCACAATGGACACCCGGCGCCTCCCTAATGTGGGGATGTCGACGGCGACATCAACATGCACCCTCCTATTGTGGGGGTGGGGGGCATCGGATGTCCATTGTGGACACCCCTATGGGTACGGTTATGTACCCACAACATTTTCCATAATTAAAGTCATTTATAAGTTGATTGTTTTAACATGTTAATCTTTTTATACGTTGATTATTGTCTTTTTACATGTTTCTTTTGGTGGAAATTAAAATTAGTTTTTTATTAAATTTTGATAAAAGTTGATAGAATGTATGATCGAAAAGTTATAGGTGTAATAAAATATGAGGATAAAATTAATTATTTACAAAACATGGATGTGAAATTTTATCCTTTGAATATTTTCAAAGCAATAATTAAAGAAAGAGTGGCGCCGGTATTAGCAAAAGAGAATCAAATCGAGAACTATGAAGACTTGAAAATTTGGAACAAAAACAGACCTAAATTTTAGGACTATTAAAATGCTTAAATGATCCAACGGTCACTTACATCTCCACCGACTTTCACGTGTCACCTTCCCCCATTCCCTACCATTCCCATATCGTTGATGATGATAAAAGATCACGTGTCACTTTTAGATCAATTTTTAAAAAATAATAGAATAATAGGGACCTTATTTTCTCGGAATTTAAGTACAGGTGATGTAGAGAGATTTTTAATAGCTTGGTTTTTCTTATTGGGCCTTCGTCCCTCCGTATAGGTCAATCTATAGTGTTCGATCTAGACTTATGTGTCATCGCCTTTTTGCAGAGATTTTATTGATTGGATAGTTCGATGACAAAGGGACCATCATAAAACCCACGTTGTATCATACTTTTCTCTAAGAGCCCTATTACATGAACAGATATGGCCTTGTTCAACAAGAATAATCCTCACTAATGGGTTGTTGTGGATAGTATTGTAATCAGGGGCGGATGCAGACTTTTGAAACTAGGGGGACACAATCTAACTTTTTTGGGAGGGAGAGGAGGAGAAACGGGATTACGGGATGCTGGAGGGGAGAGGGGAGAAGGGAGAGAAAACTAGAAGAGATGAGGGAGATGGACTCACAGTTACGGGGTTGGGCTGGGCTTTTGTGTTGATTTTAGTTTTTTTTAATAAAAAAATTAAAAAACTCAAAATCTACAGGGGCATGTGCCCCTGTAGGCCCATGTGTGGGTCCGCCAATGATCATACCAAACAGAAATAAAAGTCCTTTTGGAAGAAAAAGCTCATTTGGATATTATATTAGATTCCAAACACTAATTCAAAAGTTATAACCATGAAAGTCTAAAACTTTCTCTTATTTTTTAATTAATCATTCTTTAAAAAAATATGTTACCCCAAATTTTTGAGTCTCTTGAGAGAAAACTAGAAGAGATGAGGGAGATGGACTCACGATTACGGGGTTGAGCTGGGATTTTGTCCTGATTTTAAATTTTATTTTTTTTTTATAAAAAAATTAAAAAACTCAAAATCTACTACAGGGGCACATGCCCCTGTAGGCCCATGTGTGGGTCCGCCCATGATTGTAACTCAAGTGGAACACTTTTTCAATCATGTCATGATTATGTTTCGGAATGATGTCTAACCTTCGCTGCTATCCTATATGGTTTCAATGAAAAAATGTGCATTTGATCAAAGTGAAGATGAACCCCAAATGATCCGACATGAATTTTCGAATCGGCACCAACACCTATAGCGTATTTATATATTAGTTCTAACCGTGACTTCCATTGATGAAATGGTTTTTTGTCATATTATATCACAACAAACCATTGTGTACTGTACTAATTCATTGATGAGTGCATTACAGAACAAGAAAATATTGTCAATAATTTCTTGCAACGAACCTGACGTGGCATATAGCTGTTGGCTGGGACGGTGGGACCCTCTTGAAATTAAAAAGGTATGGAAGCTCAGCCAAGTTGGAATATATGTAGGTATTAAAGCTTAGTCACAACTTTTGAACACAAGTCACCTATGTAATCATTTATTCGCGTTTATCCATAATTTTTTAAATTTATTTTTCTTGGGACGTGAAAGAAATAATTGCAAAGAATATTGTGAACCAAGAAGAACGATGACTTCATGTTGTCTCAACTCATGATGTTTCACTTAAATTAAATGGACAAAATGCATATAAATTCTAATACTTAAATTGAAGTATCTCGAACATCAAAATCATAACAAGAGAATAAAATGAAACAATCGATGAGATTAAGCGAGTATTAACCACGTAAGTTTGACCAAGGGTGAAATCAACTAGTCCGACGACAAACATGAGAAGTTGTTAGTTTTGAGTCAATAGACTAGACTCTAGAGCCCTTCACCTCATACATTACTCACATTTGACAGTCTTCACAGTAAATAGTGGCATGAAATTTGAATCCATGGTGGTAGTGCATTAATGTTTTGTCTATTGTCTGCCACCGGGTTGGTGGCGCACTTGGCTGTGACCTCACCTGTCCTTGAAGGGTGTGGTCGGTGTTTGTTAATTGTCAGGCAATGCAATGAAAAACACTTGCTGAGAATGGCCGAATTAAATTCTGATGTCTGATGTGTGGTGATATAGTGCACTTTTGGGCTATTTCTCTAGAGAAGGAAATTTTGGATGGTGAGTACCCCTCACATTAAAAATTGTCGACGACTTATCGTGCAAAACTCTACCCATTTGTATTGATGTTGTAACTTGTAAGGCCATATGCACTATATTCAGTATTGCACCTGCTACAAGATCAAGGCAGCTAGAAAATTTAAACTCCTGGTAAAAGAATTTTGATCAACAGCAAAAGGGACAGACAGATGCATCAAGGGGAAAAAATCATTGAATATATAGAACAAGCTTTCTTTACTTCTCTATTTCTTTTATAAACCCCTGAGTTCATATCCTTTGTAGCAGCTAAGCTGCTAAGTATAAATGCTGTACAATTCTTTTTTTACTTAAATCAATGAGTATAATCTTCATGCAGTCTGAAGAACTTCATTGTCTGTCTTCGCGTTGGTAGACTTCGGTGGAAACTTCATCGCCTTTACACGGAAAGCTGCCTGCAGAATGCATCGAGAATGAGTTCGATGCATATAAACACTCGTATTTTATAAAGGCAAAGCAAAAAAGAAAGAGTACAGGCAGTAATATTTTCTTCCACCAATGAGGTTATGTGAAACTGAAGTAAATGGATCCACGTTTCTCATTCCAAGATAACAATTTTAAAGGATTTAGGCAAGCAACAAAGGTGGTAAAAAGAAGAAAAATAACCTTTTTATCAGAACCAAATTCGATTACGTCGGATGGATGAAAACGAACAGGGAAGTTGGGAGACGCCCTATACCGCCTGCCCTCATTACTGCAAAATATTTTTTTTTCCCCGGAAGATGAGGATGTTTATGAACCAATGACAACAATCATAATCATATAATTAAATTTTTGAACTGTCTTTTGCACGAATAATCTTCTCATTACTTACTCAGTGATCCAGGTGCCATGTTCACTTCTCAAGTCAGTTACAAAAAATGCTCCATCTTTGTAGCTTATCCGAGCATGCGTCTTAGAGACCTGCAATAATGTCAACCCTTTTTAATGAAGAATGAAGCGAAAAATATAGAAATACTTCAAGATATATTTTATAAGGATACGGATGTAATTAGCCATGTCACCTGAGGGGATGATATAGCTATTGATACTCCAGGAAAGTTCAGATGTGACACGCTCCTAAGATCAGAAAAGTACTGTTGTTAGCAATACTAGAGTTATCGTGCCGTGAATGCATAAAGAAATATTTTGGAGCTGTAATTTAACTTTCAGTACAATGTATCTTATAGAAGCTGTATGGAGAAAATGGTTTAGTGATATCTGGCTTCATATAATGTAAATAAATGAACAAAATTTACAATATCGAAACCATAGGCATACCCGATGATGCATGGTTTCTTCTCGTCTCGGCTTAAGAAGATTGTTTCAGATGTAGCAGTTGAATTTCCCATAGGAAACAGAAACCAACTACAAATGACCAACAAATACACCAACATAATTTTTGAGCTTCTTGAACACAAGTAGATGACTTCTAAATTTACGGAAAACAATGACATAAATTTAACAAATGCGATACTCACTCTGCATTAAGTGCGCGCTCCAGGGCATCATCATCTGCAAACCATCTTCGTAATTGATCATCGGCCTAAAACCATTAGAAAACATAAAATCAGCTCTTAAATGACGAACCATTTTTTCACCCAATCATGAAGCATAGAGTAATAAACTTCCGAGTATGCTGACTGTGCATTTAGTTTCTTAAGCTACATACTTTGTCTGAGAGTCTGCACTGCAACGATCTTCCTTCAAGGTTTGAGCTGTAAAACGTAGAGTCCATTACTTCATGTATGGTAAATTAATACAATTCACATGAAAAATAAAGCTTATGCTATAATGGAGATTTTCTGTACGAAACTTAGCAAAACTAATTGTGAACCTCTCAAATTCAGTAAATTATTCTACTAAGTATCAAGATTTCAAGATGTGAAAGGACTCATTTTGCAATAAGTAATTACTTCAAGAAGTATCAATCAGTTTAACTGTGAATCAATATTTTCATAATTGTCGTTCAGAGGAAAGAAAACGAGGGCAGATGCTTAAAAGTCAGTTATAATCTAATACTGAGTTAATGGTGATCGAAAAGTCATCAAATCTCACCCGTTACCTCCAAGAACCCAATTTAGCATTAAAGGCATACCGACGTCGATAAAGACTCTCCCACCAACTCTTCCAGGATGTGGTATCCTAAACTTTGTCAAGAACTACACAAACAAACAATAGGCTTCAATGAAACTGCAGGAAACTCTTGTGCCAAACTGGGATTTTTTCAAGTTATTACAATTTTGTGATTGGAATGGCAAATATTTTTACCGATAATGGACCAAGTCCCACACCCAGGTATGCCTTGTATGTTGATGCCATAATTGCAGCCATCCTTGCTAGTCCATGAATAATTGCAACTCGTAGCCTTCGAGAGCTCTCATACCTGAAGTCATAAAAGTAAAGATAGAGAACCACGCAATTGGATCAATTGTGACATAGTATATTTACATCTGAACCATTCTTCTAAATTTATGACTTCTAAGCAAGGTTCTAAAAGGCGTAATGCATGGCGATACGTGAAGGCCGAGCTATGGGCCAGGCGAGTTTAGACGAGGCACATGCGTAAAAAAGTGTAAAAATGCGTTTTCTTATTTTAATATTATTTTAATTTTTAATCAATTAAAAATAATATTTACTAAACATTTAAAACGAATTTATACGACCTTTATACATTTTTTTGAAAGTTTCCAACAAAAATATAAGTTTCAAATTAAATACAAAAATAGCAAGTAAATAACATAAGAACTTAAATNAAAAAAGTGTAAAAATGCGTTTTCTTATTTTAATATTATTTTAATTTTTAATCAATTAAAAATAATATTTACTAAACATTTAAAACGAATTTATACGACCTTTATACATTTTTTTGAAAGTTTCCAACAAAAATATAAGTTTCAAATTAAATACAAAAATAGCAAGTAAATAACATAAGAACTTAAATTTTATTTAACTCTTTATCGGACTCCAATTCAGTAACATCTTCTTCATCTAATTCATCATCTGTGTCTTCTGATACAAAATCCTCTTCGTCGGACTCCCTTATATCATTTTCCACCCTATCATACTCCACATAATCACAATCCTCTTAAGAAATTATTTACCGTAAATAAGATTCATTGGTCACTTGACTTTTGGGTTCAACTGGTTGTTTTGATTTTAAATTAGGGCAAACTGAAGAAATTAGCATTTAATAATTTTTAACTTCAAAGAATTGTATAAAAAAAAAAAAAAAAAAAGTAATATCGGTCAACAATTGTCGTTGACCGCTAAATAAGAAGTTAACCCACTTGACTTGGCGTTTTGGCCACGCCTCACGCTAAGGCACGCCTTTTAGAACACTGCTTCTAAGGGAATAACTCCATCTTACGGTTTATGCTAGAAATGGCATGGCAGAAATATATCATATGCCCGTCAACTTCAATCTCCAATATATCTTTTGTCTTCATAGCCATTGCAAGCCAAGCAAGTTTATTTCATAAGAAACCTTAGGTTCATAAATTCTCTAGATTTTGAACAAATTATTACTTTAAAGAAACCCACAGTCGACTTTATAAAGTTTGCCAGACAGCAATAACAGCCAGCAAATCATGTTTTACCTCTTTAAAGAAGAAATGACATCAATTTGGGTTCTTGACTCCACACTTTTCCTCCAAGCTTTGTCCAGCTCCAGTGCCAATTGATAGCCATCCTGCACCATGAAGAAAATTAATTCAATATGACTTCTAGTTCAGAGCTAGAAAGAATGCTAAACATAACCAAGTAAAAAAAATAATAATAATAAAAAAAAACAAAATAGCAGACATAATTATATAGTGTTTTTTTTAATACATAGAGTTGCAAAAGGGAGAGACAACTATTAACAGACAAGTGTAAACATAAGAAATTCAAGCTACGATGTCTAATATATAGTATCAAGTGACAAATACCAAAGGCAAAAAGATGCAAAACTAAAATAGCTAAATTGTGCACCTCAATGGCCATACATCCCCCTTGACCCAAGTTGGGCTGCATAGCATGAATTGAATCTCCAAGCAAGGTTACACGACCCTTTCCCCACGTAAAAGTTGGTGTCCTATCATATATGTCACGTCGAAGAATTGCATCTTCATCCGTGGTTAGCAACAGTTCTATTACGTTATCACACCAACCTTCAAATAATTTAAGCAACCTTTCCTTTTTACCTGAAATTGAAGGGGGGGAACGAGAAAATTACACCCGAAATACTTTGGAGATAAGTTATTCTACGTTGCACTTCTTTCATCCATCTTAATCCTCCAGGACATTACTGTAGACAATAATTAAATGTAATCTAGAATATATACTTGTCATTTGTACTTCCATTCACAGTTAAAACTCTTAGAGAAAAGGGAATTTCACTTGAGAGAGAGAGATAACTCTTTTAATCCAAATACTAGCAAAAAAGAGAAAAAAGCATAAATGTCTCTCCAAGAAAATTAAGTAAAAGAAATTATGCTCAAGCTTGTATATAAAACAACATTCCGTTTTTTATGCTTTTCAAAAAATTGAATGATTGAAGTTTTCTATTTGTTCTGCAAAAAGTTGCAGAATAATAATACTGTCATCTTTTAGTCAACGAAATGTCATGCAAGATTTAAAACCAGAAAGCTCCGTTAATTATGCCTTAGAGGGCTTTGCAACTGCCAACTGTTACATTAGCTTTATCTATTAATCTTATATCGGCAAGAGAAAAGCATTCCAAGAGTAACTACCCCGCAGAACATCTTCTCCACCAGCTGGTTCGTTGTGAAATGCATACCACTGCATCTTTCCTCCACCCACATCAGAGGAAACAAAGTACTGTTTATGTCCCAAAAATACTCGGTACCTTTAACAGAAATTCAGAAATATGAGCTTCTTTCTCAGAATATATAGCCTAAGTCAACGGGTATATACAAGGATAAGATGCAACATGTCAAGCATATACAACATACCCAACAGTCTCAATATCAGCAGGAACAAAATCTGCAATTCCAGTGTAACAAGTGTAGCCCGAGTATATAGCTTCCGTTGGTCCAAACAAATTTCTCCTCACCTATGTGAAACTCATCATCCAAAATGTCAGAGTTAAGAGACACTCAAATTGCAATGTATAATATGATCTAGAAATTACATAATTGCATGCGTGCATTTCCCCTTAATCATCCAACACCAACAGATTTCCAATCAAGAAATTTTAACCAGAATATTTCAGCAAACAAAAAAGGAAGATATTTATATAGCCAGCTATTTACAGTTAATCTTTCAGCAATTATCTGTAACTAGAGTACCATGCAGTAATATTTAACTTCATTTTTGTTTGACTAGCAAATAAATTCTACACTTCTTATTCTCATTAAAGAATATAGTAATACACATAACAAAAATGAAAAAGATAGATACCTTTGACCAGATTCCATCAGCACCAACTAGAACATCGCCTTCATAACGCTGTCCATTCTCAAGTATCACAGTAACCTGAATTTGCAGAACACAAAGTATGAAGGTGAAAAATTAAGATTTACAGAAATATGAGGAATGTAATCCACATCTACCTTAATTTCTTTTATAGGATGGAAAAGAAAATTTCAGCGCAGATGAAACTACCTTTTGGCCATCATCCTCGAAGTCTACTACATTGCTTTCATTCATGATGATATCTTCTCCAACCGCACAAGCAAGGATTTGCTGCAATGTCATGCGGCTAATTACTCTAGTGACTGGAAGTCCCCGTTCTGCTGCAGGAGTGAATGTATCAAACTTGATGTACCTGATAATCAACTAATTAATCATTTTAAGCAATTTTTCTGATACAAGCTAGAGGTCATGAGAAAAGAATTGCTTATACAGTGTATCGCATATTATCCAACATAATACTGTCATTAGTGCCTAGTTTCAGTAACTGTACACTGGCCCTCCGTACCTCTCTTTCAATTGATCAATGAAACTAAATTGGATTGCTCTTGTTCTCCATGTACCATACATAAATGAAAACAAAGAAAATACACATAAAAATTTGAAAAACTTTACTAGAACAAGAACAAAAAGCTGATAGCCGTCATTCTATGAAAAACACTAAACGATAATTTCTAACAGAAAACCTTAATCTTTACTGGTCAGTGCTACGTGTTACACAAGTCAAATTTTAGATGCATGCATTCATATTAGATTGGGGCAAGCAAGGATGACAACTTAAGCTATAGGACAGAGAGAAGCCACACTGAGAATGTTAGAGGAAGAAATACAAGAGCTTCATAAAGAACATAAGAAGCTTATGTGGGAAAAATGCAATTTCAAATTTTAAGTTCATGCCTTGTACTCAACCACGTTCAGAAAAGAATTTACGAAAGCCTCAACAGCAGAGTTACAGATAAAATGCATTTTGTCATATCTCTTCTAGTTTTAGCATATCAGCTATTTCACAAGTCATGATAGTTTATTCTCCTTCGAACCAATGGAAGCTAAAAGATGCACACATTGTTTTATCATCAAAATCTGTTATTCTGTTCAATTCCGTTCAAAATTTCATGTGCTTGCAGTAATTGATATTGATCACTACCGCCCTTTGGCTCAAATCAGAAATGGAACTACTGAGGAAGACCAAAGTGGTGACAGGCAATTTTTATCTTCAGTTATTAGCTCTAGTTAGCTCCATAAAATTGTCCATCACCAACACATATAGCTAGCATAACTAAAATCACACACAGATAGATGAACGGAAATGAATCACGTGGCTTGCAAAGTTTATCTACCATCTAGATTTCTACGTTTTTAACACCCCAAAAAAACTTAGCTGGCATAGGTTCAGCACGGCCAGAAAAAGGAATGATTAATAACAAACACGAAGCCAATAACTATCCTCTCTGAGTGACAATTCATTATATTCCTCAAACACACTTCTTAATTATGCGAAAAATGCTAAATATTTAACCTAATTACAATAATAGACAAAGCAACTGTAGACATACAAGCAATTCACACTCTTAAACTTATTAATGAAACTATTATATCAATCTAGCTTATTGGTGACGTGTGTGGTGAGACTAAATTTAAATAAATAAATATTTCCCGTGCTGAAAAAGTGAAGCCCCTACTTCTGGATATTTGAAGAAGTGCCGTCTAGTACTTAAGAGTTAGGTAAATGTCTAGATTTAATTTAGTGAGTCACGCCATCAATTAGCTAAAGCTTTACAAAGGTAATAACAAACTTACCAATTGCCAGAAATACCATCAACCAAGCCATTAATCCGGTCACCGGTGATGCAGCCGGCACTCATAACTTCTTCAGCCACTTCCAGATCAATAGCTTCCAAAGTAGCCAATGCATTGCTCTGTATCTGAATTGGACCCCTATACTGTCCCTCCCCTCTGATGGCACTCAAATCCTTCTCAAACACCACCACATCAAACCCCTTCTTCTTCGCTGCCAACGCGAAAACCAGGCCGCCAATACCTCCACCAGCCACCAGAATCCTCAGCTTCCTTTCCGGTGGCCTTGAATTTGTATCAGTTTCAGCCGGTTCTACTTTTGGAACTTGAGCCAGTGTGGCCTTCGCTTTTGTCAGTTTCTTGATATGCCCATTTTCTCGGCTTCTTGAATAGAACTTGTTGTACAAAGAATCATACACTCGTGCTGGAAAATCTTTGGATATGCCCAGATGGGTTCTTGAAAACACAGCTGTTGATATATTTACTGGATTATAGAGCACAGGGGAAATCATTTTAAATTGAGGTAACTGAACAACACTTGATGGTGTTCTAAAAAAAATACAATCTTGAAAATATATTGCAGCAAAATGGGTTAGACAACAATTGAGAAGCGAAAAAATAAACTGGAGTCAGCTCCTCTCCCTCCACTTTCATGGT
>CAIGRS010154509.1:0-10788 GCA_903798395.1 Fraxinus floribunda | reverse complement strand
GATTCCGGTCCGGGTTTGGGTCTGGGTCGTCGGTGTAGCTGCTCCGTCGGTGTGGTCGTCGGTGTCCACTTTTCTTCTCTTCTCCTTTTCTCTTCTCTCTCTTTTTAGCAAGGGCAAAAGTGAGAATGTAATTTCTTTTTTAACTTTTATAACTTTTCAACTTTTTTACTTTATTTTTACAATATTTTTACGAGTCAACGGCTATTTTTAAAAAATGGCATTGTGGGACAGGCATTTACACGTATTTCCTTAGTGAGAATCTATTTTCTTTTTTAAGTTTTATAACCTTTTCAATTTTTTTACTGTATTTTTACGAGTCAACGGCTATTTTTAAAAAATGGCATTGTGGGACAGGCATTTACACGTATTTCCTCATAGATTTGCGGGTTTTTGTTAGGCGACCCCAAAAGAAGAGATGAAGAAGTAAGTCAAAAGAGAAACGTAAACTACTTATTGTGGGAAAGAGAGTGGTAGGGACTAGGGAGTGCATTTAGTAGATGAATTCAAGTACATGATCGACGCCTCAGTTGCTATCTCTGAATGAAAGGCGATGGCGAATGGCGATAGGTGCGTAGGTGATTTTCTTGTTTTAGGTTGGGGTGGCGAATTTTTATCTTTTTTGGGTTAGGTCCGTTTAATTGTAAATGTGGAATTTGGGGGGAAAAGAAAGTGAATTACAGAGAATTGAATTAACTAGAATTTGTTTTACTAGGAATTGTAATTAATTGTGTTTTATTGATATAATTTTCCACATGAAAAATGTTGAAAGTTTGGTGTCTATTTGACTTCGTTTTTCATGAAAATTGTCCATTAAAGTGATAATTTTTTTTACCATTGGATCTAGAATTTATTCCAATTGCTAAAAAAAATTACTATACCGAATATCATTCGTTTGACATTGTTTTTCATGAAAATTGTCGATTAAATGAATATAATTTATTATAATTATTTTTAAAAAATGGCATTGTGGGACAGGCATTTACACGTATTTCCTCGAATTCTAATAAAGTTCTGTTATTCAACGTATCATATATTGAGTCTTGATCAAATGAGAAGTCACTAGACAAGACGACGATCCACCATGATGTCTCATATCTGATGATCACTATTAAGCCAATTTCGTCTGATGAGTTCATTTTGCTAATCGCATTCTGGGCCGAGAAAATTTTGCTCACTCAAAGTCATTCTTCAGTAAGTAGCAATGTTCATAGCTTTGTTACATGCCATGTATATTACTGTGATGCTAAAGAAAAACACTTTCTTCGAGCCTGATTATTTTTCTGTCTTCACCATACTATGTTTATCAATACAGTCGAGTCCAACATGTCACACGTTTAATTAGAAACGAGGTAAGACTACAAGTCAGAAATTAATAAGAAGATTTTCCAAGCAAATTCTATCATTCATTTAGTTCTGAAACGAGCATATATATATATATATATATATATATATATATATATATATATATATATGAACCATGCTACACGAACATAGGGGATGACCGAACACACACCTCGGGGTCGGGCATTATTTTATTCACGCGGGACCCATGCGCAATATGAGTGTCGGTCACTTGAGGTGTCAACCATTTTCGGATAAAGTGACTTTACTCTATCTAGATTTACAGGGCTCCCTTTTTTCTGAACTACATTTAAAGATGGGAGAGAATCGCTCTTAACAGCCATGTCAATGCACCTAATTCACGTCATAAAGAACATAAAACTTTCCGATTTCAGTCCTTTGATGCAGCATTGGCTTTTAAACACTCTTTGAACCTGGTTCGAAGTTCGAAGATTTTTCATTCACTGTATAATACTGATAATTTTTTTCGTCCCGGATATGATATTCCTTCAACTTCAACATTTCTTCTTAGGAGGATTAGAACACTCACTGCAGAAACTATTATAAAAATAGCCATGTGATCATACACGAAAAACAAACGAATACTTAGGGTGTGTTCAAAATGAATAGAAGAATGAAAATGAAAATTTTAATATGTACTAATGTCCCCTATCGATATTTAGAACTATGTCCACTTAGCACCATTGTCTCTATTTAGTACTAATCTCGAAAACTAATCCAGTAGAGATGGGGTGGAGTATGTAGTTCGGATGATTAGAGCAAATGGTTATGAATCATGGTGTTAAGGGTTTGAGACCCTCCTTGCCTACCACCGGTCCATATGTCTCATAATTGAATAGGTTAATAATTCAGTCCGTAGTCTTGGACAAGATTAAAAAAGATAGACATATAGCCCCTATTTGATGATTAAAATCAGATTTTTAGTAAATTTTGATAAAAGTTGATGAAATGTACAGTTGAGAAGTCGTGAGTTCCATAAAATATGTAGTTAAAATTAATTGTTAACGTTGACTTAGATTAAAAATCTGAATTTTAATTTCTATCAGGGACATACTTTGAAAAGAAAAAAATATCAACATCAAGCAGGAACGTCATTTTAATTACTATTTTAATATGCATTGCACAAAGTAAAACGAATTTATTAAAAATATTTTCGCATCTCATTTAATTACATCAAATGTAAATTTATATAAAATCAACAAAATTTAAAAACACAAAAAATATCTTAAATTATATAATTAAATTGATTAATTATCTCATATAGACAATCACATTCTCAATTGTTGTGCATCATTCATGAAATCCCACAAATATTTTCTCTATATTTTCACATTAGTTCAACTAAATTTTTTGAATTAATGCAAGTAATGGTCAATCAGAGATAATTAATAATATTTTGACCTCAGCCAGCTTAGGATTAGCAAGTATTTAAGACTTTAATGTTTATAAACCCTAGAAAATAACATAAAGTTAGTTTACCTATATGATACAACTAATTGAGGTGTATGTCATATCCTCCATTTAATCTTATAGACTAGCATTTGTTGGTAATTTGTTAAGTTGCACAAAATTCGGACGAGGCATGTTTAAGGAAGAGAGACTTATCATGTGTTTGTTTCCTTTTTTGCCCCTAATATTTAGTTTAGCTCCCGTTTGGCTTCCATTGTTTGCGATTTTTTTAAGAATTTTTTTGGAGTTACGTAGAATATTATTTTATTCTAAAAATACTCGTACCTTGAATAAAGTAAGAGAGACATGATATATTTGTCGGTTATTTTTGGTCTAATTTTATTAAATTCAAGATAACGTATTATAAATGGTTGTAAATAAAATAAGTCATCAAACATAAATAAGGAAGAGAAGTGTAAGATACATGCATTTACTGTCAAATAATTGTCCAAGCTAGAGCTAGAGTAGGATAGGAGACAGATGTACTGGCTCCCAAACTGGATTTTAGTTTGAGTAGATGAAATTTTCAACTTTCAAATTGTTGCATTTTTCATAATTATGGGGTGTTTGTGCGACAATATTTTGGAAGAATGTATATTGAAATATTAGATTGATGTAGAATGTATGGTTAAAAAAGAAGAAAAAATTATTGAAGTGATGGAAAATGAATAGAAGAATGAAAATGAAAAATTTAATGTGTACGATTTTCTGAGTCTTTGGCTGCTCAAATTTACTCACGTTACTTATTTTTTTTCGATTTTTACTTTCTAGAATAATTAATTATTTAGTATATAAAATAAATATGCTTATTTAAGTTCAAAAACAAAAAGAGTGATATGCATTGTATTTTTTTTTTTACCCAAGTCAAATACTTTCACTCTTGATCAAAAAATAATTTTGTATACAATTTTTTAGTTTTTAAATTTGTCAATCAAGAATGATGAACCAAATTAATTTTGAAATTATCAAGTCACGTTGAAAATTTTTTAAAAGTAAATAGAAAAATGTTAATTATTTGGATGGAGAAAAATCTCATTTACGATTAAGAGCATCTCAACAAGAAGTAAAAGATTCTCGATTCCAGATATGAAATTTTGTTAATCAACTTAAACTCGTTGTAAACTTATAAGTCTCTTTTTAGAGGACATAGTTTATCTTTTTACAAAAAAATAAAATAATAATAATAATCTCATGTTGCCTAAAGCCAAATAATAACAAAAATAAAAAATAAAAAAATGCTTGGTGCTTGTTTGGTGAAGCTTTTATTCCTCCCTAATTTTTATCTATAATTTTTCATGCCAAAATTGAATAATCAATACATTCATATATGCAACGATAAATTTATATGTATGTGTGCACTACCAAAAGTTGTTACCTTTTTCAGCTACAATTTTGTTGTATAAACATTGCTTTTGATGATCGATAGCATATAGATATATGCATTTGTAGTGACCAGTGTAATTGTATTTTAATCTGATGGCGGCGACGACAATGGCGACGGCGGCGGGGGTGGTGGTGCTTCTGTACTACGTGCTGAGCCGGCGGATGTCATCGACCCCAGCAGAGGAAGACTCCGTTGGCGGTGAGTACTCGAGATCGAAGGGTAGATCTGCGAAGAAGCGGCTGGCTCGGCGTCCAGCTCAGGCGCCTGCAACATGGCTCGAGACGATCTCTACGCTTTTGGAGACTCTGAGGTTCACGTATTCGGAGACTCTCGGTAAATGGCCGATCGGTGACTTGGCATTCGGAATTAATTATCTTATTCGAAGGCAGGTAGGAATTTTTTAGGAAAGATTAATTCATTTCTTAAGAATTTTGGTTCCGTTATTACTGTTTTTATGCATTTCTTTATCAACAGTAAGGTTAATTTTTTAAGCCGTCTTAACCTGTATGTGATTTTGTTGATTTTTTCTCTATTTTTTGAGGTATATTCATGTAGTATATCGGTTATGGAGCCTGATTGTTGATAAAGTTGAACTCTTTGATTGCTAACACTCCATAAATTTATGAGTTTTTTCATGAACGGATGATTCTTCCCAAATTTTGTAAAAAAAAAAAAAATAGCTTTTTCGTACCTAATTAAGTGATAGCACGGATTGTCCTGTTGTCTGTGTATTAATGGCACTTATTCCAAATTTTCTTAGTTTACAAGATATTGTACAGTTTGAACAGTAAATTGAGGAAAATTAGGATTTTCGTGCTCTCCAACCTGTCTGATGCTTCTTCGGCCAGGGGCGAGCAGAAGCAAGGTTATTAGATACCTCAGCATTTAAAGAATAGAACGTTATGAATTTTTTTCCTATATTTCTACATATAGTCTTTGCAGACTTTGGAAGGTGCTGAAAAGTGTGACTTATAGAATGGTTATATTTCAAGGGATATAAATAAAATTGTCATATGTAATGTATTGTTCTAGTTTTTGTTACTTGAATATTCATCTATGCGTATATCTTAATGTAATGTTCTCTTTTTTGTGCTCCCAATGCAATTAAATTGTTATATATAATGTTATTGTAACTAAGATGAGAGTTTGGTTTTTCATGGACCATCTCATGTGTTATGTTATCTGTCTACAACGCCTTAATTTTCAAAGTTTAAACATTTTGGTAAAGAGTCGATGTGCAATTCAATATAATGATTTTGCAGGATTCTTTACAAGTTGCAAGTGTATATGCTGGTGAAAATTGTAGGCTACTAAAAGGCCCTGTAATCATTGACCAATTGTATCATTATTTGAAATTGTTGACTTTTTGCTATCTTTTCTCAAAGAAGCCATTTCCAATATTTTTGGAGTCTGCTGGCTACTCTGAAGCAGATGTCCTCCTTCAGAAGCCCAAAGCAGGGGTATGATTATCTGTTGTACATTATTGAGAACCCCAAGTATTTTTCCTTATTTTCTTTCTTATGATACCTAATATTTATTCCTACAGCTTCTGAAACCTGCTTTTACCATTTTACGGGATGAAAATTCAAAGTGCTTCCTGCTTCTGATTCGTGGCACTCATAGTATTAAAGATACACTGACTGCAGCAACAGGTGCAGTTGTCCCCTTTCACCATTCAGTTTTGCATGATGGTGGGATTAGCAATTTGGTTTTGGGATACGCACACTGTGGGATGGTTGCAGCTGCTCGATGGATAGCAAAGCAAACTACTCCATTCTTACTCAAGGCCCTTGAGCAAAACCCTCACTATGAAATCAAGGTAGAAATTGAACATATCACTGGATGCTTTGCTGGGTATTACTATTTCTTGTATCTTCTCATAATTTTTTTCTTTTTCCCTTTTGGATGGGGTGGGAAGTCAAAAGTATTTCTGTTTTTGGGTATATATCTGGCTCTTGGTTTTGTCAACTGAATTGTTATTGTCATATAATGTAATGCATTTCTGGTCAGCATCATTTGAGAGGGAAAGAAATCTGGTGCTAAAAATTATTTATTAAAAGTGCGTAGTCCCATGCCTTTTTAAATATTTAAATTTCTTAAGCTTTGTTCTTATGAAAGTTCAAGTGTTTCTGTTTTTGTGTATATCCGGCTCTTGGTTTGTCAACTGAATTGTTATTGTCATAATGGAATGCACTTCTGGTCAGCATCATTTGAGAGGGAAAGAAATCTGGTACTAAAAATTATTTATTAAGTGTGTAGGTTCCATGCCTTTTAAAATATTTAAATTTCTTAAGCTTTGTTCTTTTGAAAGTTTATTTGCTATACATACCTGCATATGTGCATATAATATTACTTTTGTTGGTGTACATGACCTAGCTTCCCATCTTTTTTCCAGATTGTTGGGCATTCACTTGGTGGTGGTACAGCTGCACTGCTGACATACATCCTTCGAGAACAGAAAGAATTATCTTTGAGCACTTGTGTCACCTTTGCACCAGGCATGTTGCAATGTGCTTCTTCTCTGATTATCCAACGGAATATGACAGGCCACTAGTAGTGGCGGTGGTAGTAGTTATTTTACTATTACTATAGTCCTGTACCTATAATCTTCCTTGTCTTGTTCTTTTTGCTTTAGTTGTAGTTGAGCTTACTAGGTCTCTTGGTGCACAACATTCGTTGACCCGCATAGTTTTAGTAGATGAAACTAGGAAGAGAAAAATCATAAGATTAAGACTTTTGAGTACTTTGGAATCTACAGGATGTAAGTTAAGTTGAAATACAGATGGAATACATGGAATGCCCCTTTTAATTATAGTGGGAGTAAGGATGATAGCTCTCACGTTGTTCCCAAAAATGAATTTTGAGGTGTTTAGCTTCAATTATTAACAAGAGGGTCTTGAAGATGATGTAATGCATATGATTAGAACAAGTTGTGAAATGGACAAGTGCTACAAGGATTTCATGTGATAAGAAGATAGATATGGGATGCCTATAGGCTACAACCTTAAAACTTTAAACGGCTTATTAAACTAACTGTGCTTAATGATTTGATCCCAGGAAAAAAGTATCCTTTATGATACTTTGTGTTGTGTGGTTAAAGAAAAAAATTGTTACATGAGCACAACTTAAGGTGTTAAGATGGACGTGTGACCATACTTTGATTGACAATATAAGAAATTTGAATGCATGTCAGCAAGTGGATGTGGAATCATCTGGAATTGATTGGGAGAACAACTTAAGGCAGTTTGTACATGTCATACGTAGACCTAAAGAAGTTTTCATCATTCACGAGATCCGATGTGATTCCAATAGAGTGTTTGACTTGGTTGCAGGCATTTTGAGTACATTGTATCACGCTATGTAATGATGGACTGAATGGAGTGGTGAAAAGGATTATCGTAATTGATTTCAAATTTATTGAGCAAGACTTAGTTTGTTATTGTTGTTATTGAAATTGTGATATAGTGTTGATTCTGAAATATCAATACCTTATGTGATGTGTCCTTCATTGTTTACTTAATTATTGGGGGAAAAAAAGAAGAAAAAAGAACGTATTGTTACTTCTTATCAAAGAGAGAAGTTCTGTTCTTAATTACAATTACCTCGCCTACAGCTGCCTGTATGACATGGGAGTTGGCAGAATCTGGGAAACACTTCATCACTACAATTATCAATGGTTCTGATCTGGTTCCTACATTCTCAGCTGCTTCTGTGGACGATCTTCGTTCAGAGGTGTTGTAATTCTTGTTCTTTTTGGAAACATTTGAACTGGGATGTCTCTTGGTGACATCAATTTAATTTTAAGCTCTGTTCATTTTAGCAATTAGAATTTGCAAATCCTTATGAAACCCATTGTATCATCAGGTAATGGCATCGTCTTGGTCAAATGATCTGCGTGATCAAGTTGAGCGCAACAGAGTTTTAAAGGTCATTTATCGATCTGCCACTGCTCTTGGGTCTCGTCTACCATCTATTGCCTATGCTAAAGCAAGGGTTGTTGGTGCAGGTGCACTTCTGCGACCTGTCTCAAGCAGCACTGAGGTTAGATGTTACATAGTTACAGCCCTTGATGCGAACAATCTTGTTTGGAAACAAATTATATCCGTTTTCCTCCATTAAAGAGACGTAGTAGTTTTAGATTTAGAGCATGTTAAGCTAAGCTTTAAAGGTTTACTTAATAAATTTAAAGTAAATAGTTTTCTACTGTTAAAAATTAGAGACGGGCAAGTTAGTTAATTTATAGTAAGGTAAGAATTATTTTGAAAATAAATAACAGCATTTTTTAACTAAAAGTAATAAGAAAGTAAATCACCTATGTTTGGAAATCTCTTGAAAAGCAACTTCTGTTTACCTTTAAGCTTAGCAGACGTTCTCTTATTCATTGAGGAGACATGCTAGTTTCTTCCCTGCTAACTGAATTCAATTTTTTTTTTGATAAGTAAATAATTTTTTATTAAAAAAGTCCCAGTATACTAGAAGTATACAAAAGGACAAATGATTCAAAGATTACAATGGTCCAACAACTCTACATGAGAGCTGATGGAAAGAATACCCAAGCCCGCTAACTGAATTCAATGATGAGTCGCTTTCATTAATTGGTCAAAGCTACTTCGTTGCTTATTTATTGTATATTGTTAATTATGTTATTGTTATTCAGATATAAAGTAAAAAAACAACTGCTGTGTTTTCATATTCGGTGGAATACAGGTCATGATGAATCGTGCACAAGATGTTGCTCAAGCAGTTGTTAGGACTCGCTCTTCCATATCATCATGGTCATGTATGGGACCCCGCCGTCGTGCTGTGGTTCCTTCATCTGATTTGCCCGAGGCCACCCCTCTTTTTCCCGAGACATCGGAATCTACGGCAAGTGGGGATATAAGCAGAGACCTGTACACAAACAAGGCAGAATATTATTCGTCATCTGATCAATCGGGCATAGATGAGACTGACGACGATGATGATCTCCACGCAGATAAAGCGGTCACTACATCAACTATGGAGAATATTACAGAAGGCGAGTTGTGGTATGAAATTGAGAAGGAGCTCCAGAGGCAGGAGGAGGCAGATATCCATATACAGGAGGAGGAAGAAGAAGCTGCAGCGGAGGAAATTACCGAAGAGGAGAAGGTACTGTCCGATGCAGTCGAAAGTCGAACACCCATTTCTTCCTCTGACGTTTCAGAGAATCTGCATTTCTATCCTCCAGGTAAGACAATGCATATGGTTTCTATACCTTTATCCGAGGCAAGCAATTCGAGTCTCAACGGTTCAGTAGACGAGCAAGTTGGTATCTACGAGACGCCACGAGAATTGTACAGTAAGCTCCGATTGTCAAGGACTATGATAAATGATCATTACATGCCTATGTACAAGAAAGTGATGGAACAATTGATCATACAACTGAAAAATGAAGGAGTTGGTAACGAAATATTAACGTAACAAGCTCAAAATGGAGCAAAAATACACTTGACCATGCCGGATTTGGCACATTTTTCTTATCGTGATGAGTGGGGATTCTATGGTGTATATTTCAAGTTAAAAGGGGATTGCTAGATAGTTCTGTGAATATTTATAGAATACATTTCACTACTCTTTGATCATACAACTGATTAACTGCTGACCTATTTGCCTGTTTCTTAGATATGTAAACATCGGTCAGAAGCAACTTTTGACTTTTCAAAAATCCCGTCAAACATATCCAAAAACAAGCTTTGTCGATGAATTTTTAATCAACATGACATTTTGCAACTGCTACGATCCTCGTTTGCTAAGAAGTCCGGATGTAATCATAAAACAACAAAGGAAAAAACATTCTTAGCATCTAACTCGTGAACTCAAATTACAGTTTCACTTGAACTTGAATTTAATTACATATTTCGGAGAAAATGGAACAACCCAAATTCCTGAGTTCCCTTGCCAGTAGCACATAACGTTCTAAGCTGTGAGATAATTATTTTGATCAGCTTGAAAATCCCTCAAGAGCTGCAGTGACTGACGGTAGAGATTAAGGTCCATGCCATCTACATTCCTACCTACGCGTGCTTTCAGAATTGCCTGAAACAAGAATTGGACACAGATATTCTTTTATTTTTTTGAAAAAACACGAGATGGACATACTAGAACCATACCCTAAAACAAGCTGCCTACACGTGCTGCTACAAGGGGATCTAAAAGGGTCTGAGGGGCATGCCATCAGCTAATAAAAGGGGCTAGTGCATTCATGAGCTAGGTACACAGTCAATTTTATCGCAAATATAATGCGATTCTTGTACCTCATTGCTGGCATCAATCTGTAGTTCACCAATGAATTGATAGATAGAACCCATTCGAAGACTAAGGTTCAAGTGCTGTGTATCAACTCTCAAAGTAGCACTTCCATCAACAAGTACAGCCACTGCTTCTTCCACATTAAACTCCTGGAGCCTAAAATGCGCAAAAGGATAATCAGCTTCCCAAACTTGTACAATATTGAAACCAAGCATTCCCAAGTAGCTTATATGTGCTTATCATTGAGCCAGTGGCAAATTCCACGAAAATTGGAAAAAAAAAAAAAAAGGAAAAAAAGAAAGAAAAGAAATGTAAACATGAAG
>CAIGRS010154498.1:0-10110 GCA_903798395.1 Fraxinus floribunda | reverse complement strand
CACCTTCTGTCTTGTTTACTGCAGCTTGCATTGGATGATTATTGCAGGTTTCTCCTTCCATAGATGCTGGAGATGGTGGTGTGCTATCAGAAGTGACTGTTGAATGGCAGCTGGTTGCTCCTGAGACGAATGGAGACTTCACAGGTCTGCTTATGAGAAGGGTTTGATTAGCTCCTTTGCCCGAACTTGAAGAAGATCTTTCAGAAATTCTAATACCAGAACTTGAAGATTTAGTCCTTGGTGTTCTTGTTTCGGGGTTACTTGCTGTGGCCTGCATGCAAAGCATCCAAGGGATCAAATTCTTCACTAACTGATGATTTTACTAAATTATTTGAAAGTACTTTGCAAAGCTAAGAAAAAATTGTAATGCGAATACCGAAGAATAAAGGGCATATTAAAGAAATTATGACAAGTGAACAATATCAACCCAAAGAAACAAAATGCGAAGTGATGTGATGTGAAGCGAACTGTCCACAAAAAAATTGTACTTACACTTGAAATTTGTTCTATCTGAAGATTACCTGTCAGTTTAGAGCTATTTTTTTTTATGATAAAAAACCTTGATCAGAAAATTAATCACAAAGAAATGCAGAGCATGATGCATAACAATTCAAAATCATGTCCATGGATAAAATATTTAAAAAATTATAATATCGAAGATAGTAGGTTTTGGCTTTGACAGGGCAAGTAAATGAAAGTTACATTCAAGATGTAACTGAATTGTAGTAATTTTCTACAAGCCTCAGATACAACTCTGCTCTGTATGAATTTGATAAGAACTGTATGAAAGGGCAGGAAAATTAAATCACTAAAAAGAGCCGTCCACCAAATACGAGAGAGTCACTAACTTAAATTATACATCTTTAATAAGAATATATACACATAGAGTGTGTTTGTTAGAAATTGAAAAATTAGCCGTCATTGTTGACTTTTATTAGACGAGTGGGACCCTATAACGGCTATATTTTCAATTTTAATTGAATTTTGAGTTCTACCAAACAGGCCTATAATTACCAAAATAGAAAAATCATTGTTTTATCCTGTTGTTCATTCCTGGAAACAGGAAGAAACAGATCAAGCAAAGGCCTCTGAGCAAGTTATTTACAATTTCTACTTTTTCAAAAAACTAATTTGTTCTTGTGACATCATTCTATCTTCATTTGTGCGAATGATTAAAGATCTTTCTTGAACTTGAACAATATTGTGCCATGTTTCAAGGTTTAAAATTTGTTTTTCTGGGCAAAAATTAAAGGAAACACGAAATGGAACTTCGATTCCGTCTGGTTTGTAAACCTTTCTTTAATATTAATATTAGGGCTAAGTAAAATGAGAAAGCACATTTTGCAACCATGTTAATCTAAATCTAAGTATAGGTTTTAGAATTATAAAAACTCTGTTTCTTGCAGTATTCCATGATGATCACAACTAAAAAGCAAAATGTTCTCAAGAACTCGATTGATGAAGAAGATCAAATGATTACTTTAGTAAAAGGATTTAGTTGCAGGAAACATATTGATCCAATAACACTAGAGAGGGTAATATGAGACGTCTCAAAGTTACTCAGGGCATTAGAAGAACAAAGTAGATTTTTTATGTACCTTGCTTCTATCTAACCCTTGCCCAGCTCTACGATAGAAGGAAGGCAAAGGTGTAGCTTTGAAGTTGAGGCTTCTTCTCAACTGTTTAATTTCTACTTTCTCCTTTTCCTGCAAAAAACAAAAGCCAACTTAACATTTTTCAAACTACAATGTGAGCGAACAGGTACAAAAGTAATAGGGCAATGGTATGATACACATTTCTTTTACTCAATTTCGACTCTTCTAGAAAAAACTAACATAATTATCAGTATATCCACGAGAAACAAATGCTAATTTCCAAATAATTTTTAGGTAATCCATCCATGTGCCCTGATTTTGAAGTAAACAAGAAAAGAAATTATTTTCCGGTTAAAAATATTTTCTAGTGTTACCTGACTTTTTGCTTGAAGGTGGTCAATTTCAGTCTCCTTTGCATGCACTTTCCCTTCTAACTTCATATGATACTAAAACAAATATAAATTAATTTTATCAGACTTTGAGATGTAGTTGTTTTATAATCATGCTTCATTTGATGGAATAGTAAGCTTTCTTGCCTGTTTCCTTCTCTCTGCAGGCTCACCACTTCTGAAATTGAAATCAGAGACTCTCTGCCTTATGCCTGGTGTTAAACTTGCAGCTTGTGAGAGCCTAAGCGACATTATACATATATGAGATCAGAAAAACTCATCGCACAAATATAATGTAAATTATTTTCTTGTAAGAACCTGTTTGCTCTTTGACGTGCAGTAGTGGCAGTCAACTGTGATGACGAAGGCTGAGACACTGAAACTTGATGGATTCCAGATTGTTTCTTAGCGCTGAAATCAGAAGGAGGTGATCATTGGTATTTCAATTTATGATAGAAAAACAAATTTGGCTCCACCACACTACCAGAAGTTCAGAACGAGACAATAACTACCTTTTGATCTCTGGGCTAACTTTTGCCTTTGAACCTGGTAAAACCTGTGGAAAGGGAGAGCCAATCAATTACACGAACATCATAATAACATCATAATAGTCCTAGAATACTGATTATACAAAATGATACAGAAGCGGCAAACAATTAAAAATTATACGAAGACAGCAAAAACAATGTACTTGATTTGGATTTGAAAATTATCACATGAATAGTATCCACATAAGTGAAAAATCACCTCATATTTAGGCAATTTGTGCATTGAACACTTGTTCTGAGCAACTGCGTGTGGAGTCTTCCTTTCTGCCTTGGATTTTACTGGAGTATCATTGACTTTTACTCTAGGTTTTGTTCCAGAACCTTTATAAGCCTCACTAATCGTACTTCTCTTCTCGTGTGCAACACTAACTCGAGATGTCAATCTTGGGATCACTTGTTTGATTCCTGATGCAATCCTCCCCTATATTCCAGATAGTAGCCCATGTAAAGCAAGGAAAAGATGTGATAGGCACAATGATCTTATTAAAGAAAGAGAAGACTACTCCAAACACAAAAAAGAAAATAAACTTCATTACCAAATGCATCTAGCCACTAATATCATAGTCTAAAACTTCGTTACAGAATCAAATCACCACATCTAGTTTCGAACTATTGAAAGAGAAAATACCGGCTTCATTGGTTTTCTTTATTCATAACGTTCTCACCTCAAAATACTGGCCCAAGTGGGCTTGTTGGTTTTCTGGTCTAGCACCAATATTTACCTCAGCAACATGATTATTAGGGTGCAAGTCAATGTCTTTCGTCATATGCCTTGTATCCAAACTGGATCCTTCTTCCTGAACATTCTGTTCTATGTCAATATCCAACTCAGAATTGGTTGGAAGTAACTTGCCGAATTCAGCATGATTTGCTTCTTCTGTCTTTTCATGTTCAGTAACAAAGTCTGCAGCGTTGGTATCAGATGCAGATTGAACCTGAAGTTCATAAAATGAAGTAACAAACTCTTCTCCTTCAGATTCTGATTCAGTAACTTCATGCTCTCTGTCACGCACTGAGCAGTGTGAACTCTGATGAAAACGTGCAGAACAGTTGCCCTCATCCTTGTGCTCATGTTGCTCATCATACCCTGCACTTTCTGATATGTCATTTTCACTGGATTGATATTCTGTCCCATTCTGGCATTCAGATGAACTCTGACCAAGAAGTCCCCTCTTTCTAAAATGAGCCTCAAAGTACGCCTTTTTTTCCGTAACTGAACCTGGTTTTGAGTATTTCTCTACCTCTTCCAGATATCTGTTGTGTGAGAAGGATGATCTTCGCTCCCAACAAAGAGCTTCTGTTTCGAACCTTCCAAATGAGATAGAGCCAGAGTGTAAAGTATCTGCCTGTTCATTTCAAGAAAGTAGACATTGAGAAGTGAAAAGTAAGGATACATGAAAATATAGTAAATGGAATTATATATTATCTATTATGAGACATAAAAAACAAATATGCCAACAAGTTTACATGTTCCCATTAGTTAGAATTGATTTCAGCCATTGCCTTGTGAAAATTCAGCTGATCTTTGATTAATAATAGCAATGAAGATTTGACTTTGGTGTCCTAATATCTTAAGCTAGATTGTATGAGTTCATTCTCTCTAAAGTAAATTTTAATTAAGAAAATTTCCTCCTGTATGTTAGAAAGCCACGAATATTATAAATGTCTACAATATTGAAAGCTGAACTAGAAATTTTGATCCTGGTAATTAATGTTAACATGCTTTAAATTTATAATGCATACTATTATACTCAATTAAAGATGATTTTATAATCATTTATAGACTTCCAATTTTGAAGCCTCAATTTCATGCTGCTGGAAACACTAGATATTTATTTCTTGATTTGATAAAACTATCTAATAGTTTACAGAGTAACGATTTCCATCTCATCAATCATATATAAACATAGATTTAGACCTTATTAAAGACTCCAATGCTAATATAGTTATATGGGTTTAAGCGCAACATTAGTACATAGTAGTGATTCAAATTAAAAGAAACAAGGATATCTCCATTATCGACGACATCCCAGAATAGATATAGATTTTATCGCTTATCCATTCTACTATTCAATCATTTCAAGAACTGCAACCCAAACAAGACCGTATTGTTTATACATGAGCTACCACAATCTCATATAACTTTAATTCCAGGGTGCCCATTCCATGTTTTTGAAAGAATGTTGACAGTTTTACGCCATCAGAAACTGTGTTCAACATTGAGTCAGAGTCTGATCTGATGTCAAAACTAGCTTGCCGTGCACATTAATTCACTTTTAATCAAAAATTCAAACTACATAACATCTTCTGGAAAACGTATCTGAAACCAATAAATTTAACAATACATGATTCGAACAAAGTTCATACAAGATCGAAATTGAAATAAAACGAGAAAAAGTAGAATCATAGCAACAAACTCATTATGCCCCCACAAAACACAGATCAAATCATTACTTCATCATATCAACGGATCCAAAACCTCCAAAAAACGAACAAAAATAAAAATTCATAAAAAAGGTACCTGAAAATTAAACCTGAAAGGCTCTTCAATTTCACCCGCCATTTTTGAACTGTCAGCGCTTCCTTAGTGTACAATCAGTCATAAATCAAACCCATAAACCAAAATACCAAAAACACTCGTCTAATCCCTCAGCATTCACAAAATCACCAAGAAAAACGTAAAAGAAAAAGAACCACACAGACACACAAAGATTATTCAACAAAAAGAGAGAATAACGAATACTAATGGTATGATGTCTTGAAATAAAAGTGAAAAAGAATCACTTCTTTGCTTAAAACAGGAGAGATTTGTCCTCAAGAAATCTGATAAGTGAAGTGAGAGGGGCAGTTCAGATTTTCACAAGGGGCATCTAATGAGGTACTAACGGAAGTTACGATCCAACATGATCATGTGCCTATTTTTGCCTATTTTTTTCTATTTTACTTGACCGTTGGATTTGACCTGATCTGATGGTCAGTGAGAGTTACACGTGCACTTGAAGAAGTGTTACACGTTTCAGTTCGTGTCTTCGTGATTCATCATTCAATTGGACAAGAGATGATGAGTGTGTCATTGATTCGTGGGTCGTGGCTCAATTCTTTCTTTGTCTTTATGTCTTAAAAAGTCACAAAGTGTGATTGAATTTTAACTTTTTAAGTTACTGAATAATGGTATAATTAGTCCGCTTTTAATAATTTAAAACTTAATTATTTCCATAGAAATTTGATTTTGTTTTTCTTCCATTGATCTACTTTTGGAACACCGTGTTCATGTTGTAATTAATCTAAAATCCACTGATATGATGTATCAATAAATCATTGGTAGATTAATTTTGAACAACAGACGTCAACTCATTTATATTGTAAATTTGTAATTAATCTAAAACTCATTGATGCGTGACTAAAACTCTCCGAGTAACTTCTATGAGTAATAATGTGGGATCATCTGTCAAATAGATTAGGCCATTGTTTAGTAAAAATTAAAATTCAGATTTTAATTTAAATCAAAGTCAACAATTAATTTTAACAACATGTTTCATCATTTTTTATTAAAATATACTAAAAAATTGATTTTAATCCCTACAAATGTGCTAAATCTATTAGAGTTTGTTTTCTTTACCGTTTTCAAGCTGTTTTTTATTTTCGATTTTTCAAAACAGTGAAAACGCATTTTTTTTCATATTTTCGAAAATGTATTTTTGAAAACAAGTTTAAAATTTACAAAGAAAACTCAAAAAGACATTTGTCGTTTTGAGTGTTTTCAGTTATAATTTGACCAAAATTTTCAAAATGCGTTTTCGTTGTTTTCTATTACTATCACCCCCCAACCATCACCATTGCCGCCTGCAAAACACCACCAGTCGCCACTGCCTCAACATCACCCCAACCACCACCACAGCACAACATCACCCCAACTAACACCACCGTCACCAGAACCACCACCACAAAAATCGCCACCACCACAAAAACCCCTACTTCACGGTGCCACCACCATCATCAACACCAACCAGAGCCACCACCACCACCACAAGTTTCAAGTTTTCAACCCTAAGTTCACCCATAAAATCAGCTAGCTGTGGTTGAAATTGGGCTTGACCCATGGTTGGGTTAGGTGCACCGAGGGAGAGGAAGGTGACCCATGTGGTCCGTGACCATAGGTTGAACGGACGTCGTCGGAATCACAAATTTCTTCGACTGTGTGCGAAACGGGATCGTGACCCTCATTTTGATTAATTGTTGTTTGGACTAAATTGAAGGTTGTTTTGAGTCGTCCAAAGGTGGGCAGTCGACTGGTGATGGTTCGTGATGAAGACGATGGTCGTAGGATGGGGTTCCGACAGGTTACAGAGAAAGAGTAAATGTATTTAGGGCACATTTTTAACAATCTCAAAATAAACACTCAAAACATAAAACTCAAAATGAATTCAAAACTAAAAATACAAAACTGAAGCACGAAGATAATATCCATTAGTTTTTGTATTGTTTTTGTCAAGGGTATGACATATATGTCTGTATCCATGAAGGTGAAAGTTTGGCGATAGAAGCAAGTAATGATTTTTTAAAGTGGAGCAAAATAGAATTGAAATAGAAGATTCCCAATGATAATAGTATGTGAATTATATTTATTTTGAACCGATGATTACAATACAAAATACTTTTCTCATTATATGTAAATTTTAAAAGCAATAACTTACAAATTAAATTACCTAATTAGTTTTTTCAAAAAAAAAAAAAGAAAAGAAAAATATTTAGCCCTATTTGGTTGGGTTAAAAATCAGATTTTCATTGTACTTTAATAAAAATTTATGAAATGTGTAATTGAGAGTTTGATAAAAATCGTTTATCCCATAAAATGTTTACTTTAACTAAATTTTTTATTAACTATTTTTTCCATACCAAACATGAACTTAATTTAACATTCTAAATGTCACTAAAAGCATTATACAATTTGAATGTTCAAATTAGATTTGAATGTTGTCTTAGATTGTTAAATGGTAAAGAAAAGGCATATCTTAATGTACATCACACGTTGAAGCATTATTAAAACATTGTTCATTTGTTCAATTATACATTCCTTGATTAAGATACTAAGTTCACGTTGGATCCTCATTTTTTAAAACTTATTGTTAAATCATATATTTTATGAAATTCACATTTTTTTTTTATCAACTTTCAATCACATATTTTATTAATATTATCAAAAATTAATAAAATCTTTTTTTCAACAAAACCAAGCAATGGTTAAGTCGAAGGTTCTCAACATAATCATTATGTCAACCTTTGATCCAAGCACGAACATAGAATAACACGAAATTGAGGAAAATAAAGAAGTAATAAAGGTGGTGCTTAGAAAGCCAGTAGGGCATGTGTGAATGTTTCATTATTTCACAACACGTGAATTTCCACGAACTACTTCAATGTTTATCTCACCGCCGTAAACGTGAACCCACCCGGATAAGGGTTGGGCCACCAAGAATGGGCGGTGCTCCGCCATGACTCACTTGGATCTAGTGCTTGTGCATTTACTCTGCGTTCCTTGATGGTCTCAACCGCCCTAGTACGCGTCCAAGAGTGGTTCAACTGTAAATTTACATCTCGAGAATTTTTTTAATCAAGTAATTTGTATTTCATTAAAAATAAAATTTAAGTAAATAATGTTGTTTCTTTTTAATAATAAGATTGTATTTGGTAGACGGTATTAGATCGTATTTTATATAATCTAATACGGTGTGCCAATCACAACCTAATTGCATATTCGATACTTAATTATTATATGAATAATGTTACTTATACATAATGATTTACATATGATGTGTCAAGAAAAAAGGGGAGGAGTTTTTTTTTTTGGTTGAAATTGTTTTGACATTATTATATATTACCGCATCATGTGTATGTAAATTGTTATGTACATATGGAATAACCGTTATTATATTTTCAAGTCAAACTAAGAAATTAACCACTAATAATTAATGTAATTAATTGCAATTAAAATCATCAATAAATATCAACACAACGTAGACCAAGCAATGTTTTTCTCAACACGGAAATTTAAATCTCTTATCTTAATTTCTCCAACTGCACGTAACAATCAATGTGAGTCAAGAAATATTAACTCATTTCTTTGAATACTGATTTCTATAAAGACTAGAATACTCGATAAATTGATTATTTTGATTAAATAATGTTTTTTATTGATCGGATCAACGTGTTAAACTAATAATATCATAAATAAAATAATATATTATTGAAAAATTCATAGGATCCACCTTCTGTATAACATTTTTTTAAGGTACTTACTATTTGATTGATATGCGACTAAATCCATGATTTTGAATAAAACAATATCATGCATTGAACAGTGTAACATTATATTTTTGAAATTTATATATACTTCTCTGGAAATAGTAAATTCATGAATTTCTTGTCTATATAAAATATATAATTAGTTTCTAAAACAATAAAAGAATATTAGATACAATATTCTAAAGGAAAAAATGGATATCTTCATAAACTAATAATTTATTAGTCAAAAGATTAATTAATATTTGTTTAACTAATATATTTTATTGAGCAATATTGCTATTCATCTCCACTGGAGTTAGGTGATGTTAATGTGAGATTAAATGATAGGTGAAATTAAATAAGTCATTTAATTTCACCTTTCATTTAACCTATCATTTAGAGCCACCTAAATTGGGGTTGTAAACACACTGAGGATGAATAGCATTTTTGTATTTTATTAGTCAAACGTATTAATTTGTGGAAGTTCCACTCTGTATAATTTTAATATGTTGACGAATTGTCCTGAACCACAACTAGTTAAATGAAAAATGAGATCATTTAACCCCTTCGAGGATGAACGAGTTGGTTGAGCAGGTGAATACATAGACCGAAGGTCACGAGTTCTAATCCCCTGCTAATACTTCCTTGATCGAGCTCGTTGAACCGGGCTTGCCAGTGCAATTTATCTCTCCTGTGTGGTTTGCGGGCTACCGCACATGAACCGAGGTTTATCCAGTTCACACTCACGGATAGCGGTTGCGAGTTCCTACGTCAACAAAAAAAAAAAGAGATAATTTGATCAAGTGAAAATACAATAAAAGATGTAAAAAAATAACTCATTAAAAACTTGCGGACTTCGTTAACAAATTAACTTTATTTCCATCAAATTATGAGTCATGTAAGAACTCTCTTTTATTGACATTCAATAAATAGACTATTGGAGTCAAAAGCTAATGTTTTCCAATTTAAAATGGAGTATTTATCATAACTTTTGCTTTTATATTTATTGATATAAATATAAATGAAAAGACGAAGAAGAAATCGAATAAAATAAAAAATTGTAAGCTGCAATTCTTGCAAAATATTAATATTATAATTGTTTGCTAGAGATGGCAACGGGGCGGGTTCGGGATGGGGCACCCTCGTCCCACCCCGCCCCGCCACGCCATTCTCCCACCCTGCCCCATCTTAGACGGGGCGAGGTGGGTTTGGGGCACGAGCTTGCCCTATTTCCTACCCTGTTTAATTTTTTTTTTATTTATTTTTTTACAAAAAATTCTTGTTAATTAATTTTTT
>CAIGRS010154474.1:0-13183 GCA_903798395.1 Fraxinus floribunda | reverse complement strand
TTTACGACTAAAGTAAATCTAGTCTAGTAACATTTCGATCCATGCGGATCGGGACGCTACATTATTATTTTTTCATTTCTTCGATTGTGTTTTCATTACTATCAAAAGTATTTTCATATAGCATAGTTTTTGTTGTTCTACAACTTGAATTGTTCAAGATTTGTAGCTCATTAATACAGTAATTGACATTTTACTGATAAATAAATAAATAAAAATTACCATTAGTGGAACCCGTTCTCTGATTTTAACGGGGCCAAGGTTATTCAAGTTCTATTCCATGAGGTGATTAACGCGATATATATACCTATCGAAAATCATTTAGAATTGAATAAAATATTTTATTTAATTTGAAAATGCTACTCTTGTCCCATATAGGAAACCTTGGAAACTTTTGTTTGGTTTGTATTGTGGAAGTTTGACAATTGTGTTTGGGCACCAAGAGGTTCCAATAGTTTTTGGAATGAGGAAGATATATATTCTATTGGGTTCAATCTTTAAGCACGCACACGCGCCGCCAGCCAGCCACCTAGGCATAGTGATGGCAGTGGGACAAGTTCAGGACGGGGCACCTTCGCCCCGTCACTCCCCCGTCCTGTCCCACCTTAGACGGGGAGGGATAGGGCGGGATTTTTTGCCATCTCTACCTAGGCATAAGCATGTGTCCAAGTCCGGTTCGGGTCTTGTGCGGGTACGAGTGGGTCATTGTCCTATATATATATATATATATATATATATACTATTGGACAAGATTTATTTAAATTTTTGGGCCTTACAACTAATCAAATTCTTAGGTATTTAATGAAATTAATTTTTTCATTGGCTAATTTTCAATTATTTTTTTGTAACATACTTAACATACACAATTTTTAGTCCGAATAGATCTATTCATTCGTTTTGGAGAGATATCTGAACAGTGACAACTATTCTAAAAAGGATTGAAGAGTGTTCGAATGACCACAAATATATTTATAAATAGCATGTCCTGCTATCTGAAAATTTAAAGCATTTTCATCGTAAACATTCTCTGCATTGAATCTCATTCTCCTCTCTTACCGTGATATTGTTCTTCGAAGTACAAAATGTTTCATTGAGTTCGTTGGAACTCCTGCATATTAATGTACAACTTCTATAGGAGAAAAAAAAATTATCTTGGNTGCATTGAATCTCATTTTCCTCTCTTACCGTGATATTGTTCTTCGAAGTACAAAATGTTTCATTGAGTTCGTTGGAACTCCTGCATATTAATGTACAACTTCTATAGGAGAAAAAAAAATTATCTTGGAAGATGATTGCTGAACACATTTAAGCACCATAGAAGGGAGCAAATTCATCTTAAGGACATATCGTGAAGTCGGCAGGTTCGAATTATTATTTTTATTATCATGTTACTTTGTTCAAAGTCATTCAGGTAAATTTGTAAGTGTAAGTATCTTCAAATTGTTCGAAGGAGGAAATTGTACTCCAGACTTCTACTCCTTATTATTTATCTTTTGATTTCATTCACAAATGGCTACTTCCGGTACTCTACTTCCTAATATGATCGAAGAATAACTCAAGAAGTTTAATGGTTCATATTTTAAGTGTTGGCAACAAAAAAATGCTTTTCTATCCGACAAAATTTCTCAAAGAAGATGCACTTCATACAAAGATGGTGAAAGTAATGTAGAGAATTTGGTTGCAGTTGATGATGGAAGCACTCGAATTTTCTATGCAGAAACTAGATACTCAACGAACTAGACAACAAATTGTATAATATGTACAGTAATGCGAAGTCTGCAAAATAACTGTAGGAATCTTTGGACACCAAGTATTAAATCGAAGATGCCGACAAGAAGAAATTCATTGTCGGTTGTTTTTTGGATTACAAAATGGTTTACAGCAAGACTAACATATCCCAAATTCAAGAATTTCAAATAATACTCAGTGATATCCATGCTGAATCAATCACAAATCTGAAAAGAAGAGTTGTGCATTTCATTTGCTGTAATCAAAGGCCAACACTGTGAAAGGAGGTTTCAAGACTAATAAAAAGAGGAAGCACGGTAGAGAAGGGAAAATTGGTTCTTTAAAGAATCCTAAAAGGTTTAAAGGCAACATTTACAATTGTGGCAAAGCAGGACATCGGTCTAAAGATTGTTGGAAGCCAAAGATTGTCAAGAAAAAAACTTCTCAAGCCAATGTAACAAAACATGACAACCTTTCGAATAAGGTGCAAGATATGAATCTTTCTGTGGCCGCAACCACTCGATGTTTTCTAACTACAAGGTAATGGATCATGATGAACAACTTTACATGGAAAACTCTTCATCTTCCAAAGTTGAAGAGCGTGAAAAGATAGTGCTGAAAATTACAAGTTGAAAGGATCTCACATTGAATGATGTTCTTCACGTACCCGATATTCGAAATAATTTGGTATCTAGTTCTTTGTTAAGAAAGAATAGGTTTAAGCTAGTATTTGATTAGACAAATTTGTATTTACTAAGAATGAAATGTTTGTAGAAAATGACTACCTAAATGAAGGACTCTTTAAGATGAATGTAATGACTGTACCTCTTACTATGAATAGAATTACATTTTCTTCCTTGCTTGAGTCATTTAATATTTGCCATGAACGATTAGGACATGTGAGCTTTAATAATTTCCGTATATTAATCAAATTGGATTTATTATCAAAGTGTGATTTAGATCCTAATCATAAATACGATATATGTGTTGTAGCCTAAATGGCTCGTTTACATTTCCATTATGTCGAAAGAAGTACCGAACCCCTAAATTCAATTACTCCAATATATGTGATTTAAAGTTTGTTCAAACTAGAGGCACTAAAAAATACTTTATCACTTTTATCAAAGATTGCACTCGATATTACTATTTGTATTTGCTCAAAAGCAAAGACAAGGCAATTGAAGTATTTAAACACTATAAGTTAAATGTTAAGATCAACTTAGCAAAAAGATTTAGGCAATAAGAAGTGATAAAGGCGACAAATACAATTCTTCGTTTGAACAATTCTGTTCAGAATGTGGAATTATTTATCAAACTACAGTGCCTTATTCTCCCCAATCTGATGGTATTACAGAAAGTAAGAATCGAACATTAAAAGAGATGGTGAATGCTATGTTGATAAGTTCGGGATTGCCTCAAAATTTGTGGGGAAAGCTTTGGTCTCTGTCAATCATATACTCAACAAATTACCACCTCACAAACGCACAAAATACCTTATAATTATGAAAAGGTTACAAACCTAACTATAAATACTTAAAATTAAGGCAATTTTTTCTAAGGTAGTGGTTTCTAAACCTAAAAAAGAAAAGATGGAACCTAAAACCATTGATTATGTATTCGTTGGTTATTCCTACCATAGTGGTGTGTACATATTTATTGCACATAAGTTTGAAATACTCGATATGCATGTTAATACGATTATCAAATCGAGGGATTCTAAAATTTTCGAAAATATTTTTCCTTATAACATGCAAAGTGAATCAAATTCACTAAAAAGACCTCGTAAAAATGAAAAGATTATAGATCAAGAATCTATAAATGAGGAAGAAACCATACATAATAAGAGGTTTAGGAATTGATTATGTATTCATTTGGGCTTGATTTTCTACCGAAGTTTCATATAATAAAGAAGTTGTTCAGAGTGAAATTGAATCTATACTACAAATTATACATGAAAATTAGTAGACCTACCGTTCGATAATAAGCTATTGGGGTGTGAATGGATGTCAAAAGAAAAATGAAGGCAGATGGATTAATTGACAAGAATAAAGCTGGACTTGTCACTAAATGCTACAAAAAAAGGTCCTGATTATTTCAATACCTATTCACCCGTAACTAGAATTACTTCCATATGTATACTTATAACAATAGCAGAGTTGAATGGTTTAGATACACATTGAATGGATGTTAAAACGACTTTCTTAAATGGTGAATTAGATGAAAAAAATTTATATAGAGCAACTCGAAGGATTTATTAACTCAGTACAAGAAAAGAAAATGTGTATACTTGTTAAATCTCTTTATGGATTATGATGCCAGATGATTTCGAAATTAAAGAGTGTGACAAATATGTACAAGTCAAGAACACTCAAAATGGATATGTCATGGTATGTTTATCGTAGATGACATGCTGATTATGGGTAACAATAATACCATAATTCAAATTACTAAAAGGATGTTGACAAGTAAGTTTGAAATGAAGGATTTGGGAATAGTCGATGTTATATTCACAGTAATGATGTCAAATTGTTTCAAAATCAACGAGTGTGACAAATGTGATTATGTCAAGAACACTCAAAATTGATATGTCATGGTATGTTTATACGTAGATGACATGTTAGTTATAGGTAATAATAATACCATAATTCAAACTACTAAAAGAATGTTAATAAGTGAATGTGAAATGAAGGATTTGGGTGTCGCTAATGTTATATTAGGAATTAAAATGTCTAGAACATCTAATGGTCTAGTATTATCTCAATCACACTACATTGAGAAAATTCTTGATAAGTTCAAGAAATATGATATTATTCCTATGAAAACACCCATGGATGCTAGTATGCATCTCGTTTCTAATAGCGGTGATAGTTAGTCTCAATTGGAATACTTTCATATTATTGCAGTTTAATGTATGTCATGAATTACACTCGACCTAATATTGCGGACTTTATTAGTAGGTTAAGTCTATATACGAGTAATACAAGCATTGAGTATTAGAAGGCAATTGATAGAGTTTTAGGTCATTTAAAACATACAAAAAACTTTAGATTGCATTATTCAAAATACCAGCAGTACTTGAAGGATACTGTAATGCAAATTGGATATCAGATACTAAAGACTCCAAGTCTACGAGTGGATATGTCTTCACAAATGGAGGTGCTACAGTATCATGGAAATCTTCAAAACAAACATGTATAACTAGATCAACAATGGAATCCAAATTCATTGCATTGGACAAATTTGGGAAAGAAAATGAATGGCTAAGAAACTTTCTATAAGATATTCCATGCGGGGTAAAATATGTGCCTCGTATATGTGTCCATTGCGATAGCCAATCGGTAATTAAAAGGGCACAGAAAGACCATGTGTAATGGTAATTGTCAAACCATATGTCATGTATACAATATCGTTAGACAATTATTTTCTACTAGTATTATCTCTATAGATAATGTGAAATCAAATGAGAATATTGCGGATCCGCTAACTAAAAGTTTGACGAGAGAGCAAGGTGAAAGTTCATCCAGGGAGGTGGAATTAAAACCAAATATTTGTACCAAATCCACGAGCGTATGGAATCGTTGACAAATAAGAATTTAATGAGTTGAGATTGTTGCCCCACAGGGAATAATTTTCAATTCAAGTGTACTAGTTTTATATGAAATTCGAATTATATATACAAAAGAGAGATTTTGATTTGATTTTATGCTAGATTATCTAAGAAAGTGGTAAAAAATGTTTTGTATCAAATTATGGATGATTGTATTGGATTTTGAATATGCTTATTGCTATCTATTATAATTCATGATTGTAATCTACTTTGTCCATGCATTCTTGACAATCGATAAAACTATTATATATAATTTTCTATTCCAAGACAAATTAAATATATCATAACCACGACTCAAATGTATTCCACTCTGAATTCGAATGATTATAATACATTAAATCTTAGATTATCGATATGATTTTACATGTAATAAATGTTATTCCTAACATTTATTGCACATATATTAATTTTACAGCGTTCTAAATTTACTGTGAATCTTTCAATACTATAACAAATAACTAATTACCTAGCGCATGTTTGAGCCCCATTTTTTTTCCCTAAGAATGCATTTTGGAATAGTATATTGATGGAGAATGTGTGGTTAAAAACTAAGGAAAAGTTCGGGTTTGTGTGAAATATTAGTTTATTGAAGAATGTGGTTGAAAAGAAGAGAGAAAAATCTATTTTGAAAACAGTGGGGATCAAATAAGGGCCTAATTGTTAGCTACCAATTAAATAATACAATGGGTATGCAAAATTAATCAAAAAATGTAAGAAATACTAAACTACTAGTCTTGAAATAAAATAAATAAACAATATGGTTCATCTTCATCCAATGCAAAACAATCTAGCTTAATATGTTTCTAAAAATAAAACAACAAAAATAATGGAAAAACATCACCCAAAATTTATAAATACAATAAAGAAATGTTACGGTCTAATTTTTGTTCTTGATTATCAACCCAAAATTTGATTCTTCACGTTCTTGATGTTTCTTGATTCAATCCACTCGCTGGATTTGTTCTCTCCTCTCCAACTCATGATGAATTTGTCCCTCGTTCTTGAATGATTTTATGATATGGAAGTGATTTGAGAGGTGAGAGGGAAATCCTTCAATGGTTGCCCATGCCTTGTATTATATAAGGTGAAATTAGGTCAAAAAGTACATCCAGGTTGGGTTGAAAAAGAGTTTCAATCAAGTAAGGAAAGTTGCCTTTGTGTGCGAATGATTATGTCTCTACATAGTTGTCAGTATTTTGATCGTAACCTTTTTTCCTAATATTCAATTGAGGTGATTCAAAGAAGCTAACTCAAAGGGTTATAATTCTTATAGAATTAGAATTTATTTAATTCAAATGTTTGCTATCCGACAAAAGGGGTCTTGATTTATGACTAAAAATCTGGAACATACTTTGTGCAGTTGGAAATTGATTTGTGAAAATCATTTCAGTATATTTAAATCCTTTTTGACTTCTAGTTACATTAAATTGACTCCTAGATATTTTCAATTATCTTTTTTTGTGGTCTTAATCAACTATTGAATATTTATATTTAGTCCCGAACTTTGTATTTCTTCATTTTTATCCATTTTTTGCTTCTTTCTTCCAGTTCACCTAATTTGCCTCGAGTTTTACCTAACGCACAAAACTAACATCTAACTAAACTATAATTTAACAAAATAAACAACAAATACCTTAGTTTAATGGACAAAATAAGTGTACAAGAATACACTTATCAAACACCCCCAAACTTGAACATTTGTTTTTCCTCAAACAAAAATATAACTTGACCTAAACAACATGGTTAGATAATTTGTCTTTGGTTTCAAGATTGAAGTTTATGTATTAAAATTATGAATAGCTTCAAAATCACATTGCTGAAATTAATTTCTACTTATCCAATGCAAAATCGGTGTGTGTGTGTGTGTGTGTGTGTGTGTGAAAAATCACTTAAAGTATTATAAATTCATGAAGAGATTCAAATTCCGACCCTCAATGGTCAAATTTATCTTTTCTTTTCTTGTAAGATTTACACACCCAAACTTATTCTTTCATCTATTTTCCCAATGTGTGATTTAATGTTGAATTTTTGTACGAATAAAATTATTTAGCACCAGTGATGTTAGAGCACCATTCTAAGTGTAAGTATGTGATATGTCATAATAAATGAGTTATAAATTCCTGTATTTAATCGAATATATAATTTAATGATACGAGTGATGTCACTTAGACCGATGTTAAATACCAGTGGTGCTAAATAACATTATTTTCTCTCTACTTTGGTTAGATTTTACTAATTGTAGCCCAATACATCAATAAATGAGGATTCTCCTTATTTTTTTAATGCTTCAACATTCAACAATTGACTAAACTAATAACCACTTGTCAAACATCAAATTCTCAAAAACAAGTGTTTAGATTTTAATCAAAGTACATATTTTTTCCCTTTGTTTTTCATCATATGTGTAGACTTCTTTCTATTAAGCTTTCTAAATGATCAATGTAGGGAGCTTTTGGCTGATGACTCCCAAGTCAGATGACTATAGGGAGCCATGTTTTAGATATCCTTGCATGTTTAATCATTCGGGTCATAAAGGCTACAAAAAGACATTTCACAACGAGGCATTTTTTTCGTTTTCTTTTTTTCATGCAATGATTAGTGCATTGTCCATTATTAAACATTTATTCTCAAAAATTGACCATTAAATTAAGAGTTTCACCTAATTTTCATCTTAATGGCCATAGACAATTCACACAAAATTCAACACAAATGAAATCCACATTCAATTCAATGTCTTCTTATAATAGCTCAATCACTTAATTATTACCCTAAAATTGGTTTAATGATGTATAATTAAGTAGTTGTTTGAATTTAGCATCTAAGGTCCATTTTTCTTCTTTAACCTATTAAATTTGAATCAATTTAATCATTCATGATGTAAAACATAAATCTTGTGCGCAAAAATATCAAGTTTCACATAAATAAGCATAAATCAACGTTAACACGCAACCTTTCTATAATTTATAATTTAACGCATGGTTCCAGATATATTCATCATAATAGGCAAATTTATCTAACCTACACAAGCACACAAAAGTAAAAACAAAGTTGAAAATAAATTTTCTTTTGAATTTTCCTTTTTTTTTTTGCACACAAATAAGTACATAAAATAGTAAGAGTAAATAAAAATACAATGTTTTTCCACCCTCAAACTTAGGGCCTATTTGAACTCCATTTTTTTTTTGTGTAGAATACATTTTAGAATAGTAGATTGATAGAAAATGCGTGGTTAAAAATTAATGAAAGGATTTTGGGTTGTGTGTAATATTATTTTATTGGTGAATGTGCGGTTGAAAATAAGAGAGAAAAATGTATTTTAAAAAAATAAGAATTAAACAAGTTTTTATAACCGACATTGCCCTCGATGTCTAAAAATATAATAAACAATATGTAAAAAGTAATGACAAAAAAAGGAACGAAGTAATCCCCTAGTATAAATCTACAGGTGGTGGATGGACTAGCTAGAAAGTGTTGGATCACTTGCTACGTCTTTTCCATTGTTTAGTGTGTTCAAGTGTCATATTCCTTCAAAAAAAATTAATCATAATATAGAAAAATTCATAATAAGAATTTAAAATGAAATATGAGGATGAAGATACCCTATATTAATTAAAAGTAATAAAAATTACTAATCCTATATTCTAGAAAGTAAAGTAGATAAAAGAGAAGAAAATTTGATTACCTCCCAATAAGAGCTTGTTTAGAGTCATTAGCTCGACTTGGCAATCCACATCATGGAATTCTAAAGAAAGTTTTTGATACCTTGCTTAGTTTGCTCTTTTGACTTTGATTCACTATTTGTTTATTCTAAAAATCTTAAACTTGTGTCTTTCAATATTATATGACTTGCCTATTCCATCCAATTCAAAATTAATAGTGTAGACTTCTATCTTGTCCTCAGGTTTGATCACAAATTCACTTGTTGGGAAATCCATTCAGTTGAAAGACTTCTTCAATAATTGCTATATCCTCGAATTGAATGTCCGGTTCACAGTTTAAATTCATAAGCAATGACAATTCTTTCCTTTCAACCTTTTCAATTGGATTATAACCCCACCATCTCCCACATACATTTTGTTTTCATTTAGCTTGCAAATTCATAATAATATTTTGCAATTACCTCCTCATTCAACATGGGAGGACCAATTCCTACAAGCATGTCAGCAGTTACATACGTTGCCCATAGGTATGTAACGTTCATCAGATTTCTCAATTACTTGTTTTCGACATCTTAACTATTGTTGCAACCGTAGAAGCTTGAACCTCAGGGGGGTCGTACATGTATACAAGTAGTACCCAGTATAATGCAACTCATAACAAAATTCACAATGTATATCTTCTACAAGCATATCGTCTTCGTCCATGTCTGGATTACTTATTACAAAAATTTTACTCTTTTGCCAGCATTGGAATCATGCATGTATTGTTGAATACATCAAGTACAATAGAGATCATGTGGGTAGTGAAATTAAAAACATAAAAATAAAAATAAAATCGAATCCTATATAAATTAATAAACACAAATTAAATACTTTATTCCCCGACAACGGCACCAAATTTTTTTCCATGTGAAACCCTCAGGCTTATGAGATCGTTGATAAGTAGTATAATTAGTGAGTTTAAAGTATCATCCCGCAATTAATTGTTTTCGACATCTTAACTATTGTTGAAACCTTAGAAGGTTGAACCTCAAGGGGTCAGTACAAGTATACAAGTAGTACCCAGTATAATGCAACTCATAACAAAATTCACAATGTATATCTTCTACAAGCATATCGTCTTCGTCCATGTCTTGATTACTTATTACAAAAAATTTACTCTTTTGTCAACATTGGAATCATGTTGTATTGTTGAATACATCAATTACAATAGAGAACATGGGGGTAATAAAAATAAAAAAATTTCGAATCCTATATAAATTAATAAACGCAGATTAAATGTTTTATTTTTCGACAACGGCACCAAAAACTTGTTCATGCGAAACCCGCAAGCTAATGAGATCATTGATACGTAGTATAATTAGTGAGTTTAAATTATCATCCCACAGAAAATAAATTCACTTCATGTTTACTAGTTTTGATTTGGTTTAATGCTAAATTTCTAGGAAAGTGGTAAAAAGTGTTTTGTATCAAATTATGAATAATTTATTGGATTTTGAATCCGCCTATTGCTATTTGATATTGCAATAAGTTGCCAAACCTGACATGTACAATCTTGACAACTAATATTGTTCGAATGCTTGGGCCTCTAAGTCCGAGGACAACATGACAATCATTTTGGGGAAACCAAATGGACATCCTCTGGGTATATCCTCAAGCAGAGAATAACCCCATGATTTTGAGTATCCTTAGGGAGCTAGCTTACCTTATAGCAATTACTAACCCTGTAGGACTCTATATGAGATAAAGCTTATCCTATTCTGATAAGGTTGGATCCTACTATATCTCCTTTGTCCTATCATGGTGAAACTCTATCACCAAAGTTTCACCCTCATCCAAACATCAAATGTGCAATATTAATCAAATAGAAACTCCTAGACATGGTAAGACTCCCAAACATCCAATGACTCTTAAAATCAGATAAGGGTGCTCAACTAGTTTAAACCTACTAAAAGTGTCCTGCCAACTGCTATAAATATAGGATCTCAATTCATTATTCAAGTGCGCTTTCATAAAATTTTCAGTTTATAGCCTCATGCATAAATTCTCTCTCGAACTTAAACATCGGAGGGGTGACAAAAATACATATCGAAACCTTTATTTTAGATACTAGAAGATTTTTTTCTCGATCATCAAGCTCGAAAAAAAAAAAGGCAGGTAGGATTTTTGGTAGCATCATTAGCGTCGTTTATGGAAAACGCTACCAAAAATCATAGTTAATACACGTTCATGTTACTCTGTTCAAAATCATTTAGGTAAAACTATAAGGGTAAGTATTTTCAGATTGTTCAAATGGGAAATTATAATCTAGAAATAACAACTGTTTAGTTTTTCATTTTCTTGGTAGGTAATAACAGAAGAGTACTGCCTCGTACTTTATTTTGTGATAAAGAAAATGAAATTATTTCAGTTTTCTTTACTATTTACAGAATTTAAATTCAAGAAAGTCGGCAGAAAATATTATAACAAAAAATTTGGGGTGCGTGTGTACATCAAAGAATTGAAAATGAAAAATATTTAGTGCAAAAACGGATAAAATTCAGGTTTAAGGTGAGAGGGGATGGGGGATGGGGAAAAAGATGAAGTTTTGAGGGAATGAGAGGAGATGGTGGAGGTAGAGGTAGAGTGCAGGGGACAAGGACGGATCCAGCACTTGGCGAGCCCCGACGGCCGCCGAGCTGATCCGCCGACAACAGTTTTTTTTGTTCACAATGAATAAAATATTATAGAATATATACCTGGTAATTCCTTTTGTTTTCAAAGATTTCTTGTAGCTCAGTTGGTTGGTTCTTGTATATTTATATGATGAAAGGTCCCAGGTTCAAATCCCTTTCCCTCCACTTTTGTTGTGAAAGATTTTTAATTATTTAATTTTTACCAAAATGAGATGAGGAAATGAGATTCGAAACCATGACCTCACATTGGGATATGAAGAGCTTGACCATTGTGGTGCTTGTTTAGTTTGATACTAAATTTACCATACTAATATATATTACATTAAATTTAGCTAGTTTAATGTAATTATAAAAAATTTAACATGTGTTCTTCCTTTAAATTATACAAAATTTGATAAATATTACTAATTTTTACAACAAAATTATATGTTTTCAGTTTGAACAAAATAATTATTATATTTAAATTTTAGACCTTGTTTGATTCCATCTTTTTTTAATACATTATTCTCTCTTCTTTCAACTACACATTTTTCAATAAAATAATATTACATTCAAATTCAAAACTTTTTCTTATTTTTAACCACATATTCTCCATCAAATTACTATTCCAAAATGCACTTTTTACAAAAAAATAAAAAATAAAAAAAATGGGCATCAAACGGGGGCTCTTAATATTTTATTCCTAACTACGGTTGACACTTTCATAAATTATTAAATTTGTTATGTCTAAACTACAGTGTGGTTAACGATATTCAATTGTTAAAGCTTACAACTTTATTGGACTATTTTTAATATTATGTAATTAAATATTAATAAACGACATCTCTCTTGCGATCTCTGATTGTCAACGTTGATCGGTCACTGTTGACCGGTCACATCCGCCCGGGCTGTAATGGTTTGTTGGGTCCGTCCCTGATTGGGGAACAAATATTTTTAAATATTTGGGAATGTAGGTGATATAAATAAAAGGTTTAGGTGTAATTTGTAAACAAATAAAATTTTTGAGGTCACACATGTAATTATTCCTTTCTACTTTTGACGATTTTTACTCTTTTTAACACCTAAATTAATGAATGGTGGATTGCACTTCAAAATTCATACATGGGGGTTTTCAATATCTCAAAGGTTTCTTTGCACCTCAAAGTTAATACATGGGATTTTTCGCCAATTTGAAATGGTAGAGGTATTTGGCAATAAGTCCATATACATAGGGGAATATCATGCCAATAAGCCTTTACAATTAAATTAAAGTTTAGTAACTTAATTGAAACTAATATTTCAGTGAATGCTTATTGCACCCCCATTTGACAATCATTAAATGATTTTCTTTCAGAGAAATGAGTTTTCGAATACTAATTTTTTAGAGGATCACTACAACAAAAATTAGCTTTTGCAACACAGCTTTTGCAACATTCGATAGTTAAGTGTTGCTATAGGGGTTCATCGCAACATTTTGATAATTGAATGTTGCACTAGGTTAGTATAATTAAGTTTTAACAACATTATATAAATAAGTG
>CAIGRS010154466.1:0-15688 GCA_903798395.1 Fraxinus floribunda | reverse complement strand
TTCCTTACCATATATAAGACACTTAAATGGGCTTATTAACATATGTGCCTATATTGGAAACTTTTCCAATTCACCCAAATTAATAACAATGGCCACACATCATTAAATAACATATTTAATGACCCAAATAAATCAATTAATTCCAACATCCATAATCCTCACATGAGGTGGGGCCCACTTTTTGAGGGGGGTGTGGCCCGCTTTTTGTGGGCCCTACACTCTGATGATTATGTACATACATTATGTCCACCAAACATATCCCTCGATGAAAATAAGGTCAAACGAATTTGCCCACTTCTCTTCATATTTTCTCGACTAATGGGCCTTTGGTGGGTCGCCAGTATGGAACCCTACGCGTGCGTCTCAGTCTTATCATTTTGTTTTTTTTTTTTTGTTTTTTGAGGCTTCGAAAGTTTAATTATAAGTTAACTTAGTCCAAAGCAATAGAGATTAACATTAATTATAAGTTAATTTAGTCCAAGCAATAGAGATTAAAATTAATTATTTACTTTCACTTAGATTAAAATCTAAATTTTAATACATACATATGTATGAATGGCTTATGTTCCCTTTTAGATAGGTGATAATGTCCGATCCCATCTTGCTTCTATTTGGGAGTCATTTTTTAAGCTAAAATTTTAATTTTTGAGTGGTGGAAAAAGTTAGTACTTGTAAATCTTGTAAAATGAGTAGTGAAAATGAACGATTGACTCTGAAAAATGACTTAAATAATTAAAAAGTAAGGAAATCGAACATAGGCATGATAGATTAGTCCCTCAATGGATTTTACTAGCGTAAAGTTAATTGTACACCCTTGTTTACATAATGTTGCATTGACAATTTCTCATAGGCAAGTGACATTCTATTTTTTGTGTAATAGCCAATTAAAAATGAGTCTTGCTACTTGTACATATTTTTGTGTACATCAAGGTGTCCACCCCCTTTACATGGAGATGGGGCCCACTTGAAGATAATATTTTTTATTCAAATGAGTTCCACCCTCATGTGAGAGGATGGATATTTTGATGTACAAAAAATTATTATTTGTTTGCAAATGTTAATTATTGTCTTAATTACATTTTAAATAGAAAAGTATTGTGCCAAATTACATCAGGCACGACCTAATTAGAAGGACCACTACTTCGACAAGGTCACAAAGAGGTTGTCCTTTATGTACCTAATAAATGAATAAATTAAATTTGTTGCCCAAATGCCAATGATGGGCATGTGAGGTCGACTTATAGGGCAAGTAGTTATTCGACAACGCGACCTCCACGATACTATATAAATTATAGAAGATTAAAGAAATTAAAATTTTGTGAAATCAAAAGATATGCAAGAATTAAAATCTAATAAAATAATCAATAAAAGCATGGTGGGACAAGAAAAGAGAGGACAAACAACACTTTTTCATGCGCAGACTCGCTAAGATTAGGTAGGTTCATGTGAGATGTCAGCAACATTATAAATCATAGTATGAATTATTTTTATAATTTCAAACTAGATGGATGGTTACTTCATATGCTATTATATACTATTTCAGTTCTCATGGTTAATGACCGAGCAAGGTCTAGCCCTTTGGTCAACAAGCCGAGCCGAGCTTGCCTAATAGACCGAACCAAGCTGGCTCCGTTCGCCCGCTGTCACCCTGATCCAAAAAGCGTCCACACAAGTCAGAGAAATGAGTCGAATCTCAAACGAGTTGATACTTTAGAAGCCACGAAAGGCAAGAGAAATGAGTTACACCTCATCCAAGTTAACCTCGTACTTAGCCTTCAAGGATAAGCCTCAGTCATTCAAAAGCGTAAGCCTTGACAGATGGTAGTCAAGGCTTAAAACTCCGAGATTTCAAGAAATCCTCACTTGAGGTGAACCTCAAAGATAAGTCTCATACAGCTTCATCGCTAATTTTAAAATCCTATAGTAGATACGTGATAATAAGCAATTTATCAAAGGAGTTGAGCAACCTAGAGCCGAGATATCAATACCCTTTTAAGATTTTACAGTTGAAACATAAGATGCAAAAACCACACTCAAGCACAATGTCAAGCCATGCTGTGACTGAGACATGGCTTGGACTCCAGAGGGAGACAGCAATAAGGAAGGTAACATGAGGACGTTCTTGAGAAAACTTTTGTGCATACCACGATTTAGTAATCAGTCTTTAGGGAAATATTGAGAATTTTCACAAGGCGAATAAAACATAAACGTACCCTAATCAGTTGCACGATAATTACATAATTCAGGTAAGTTTTTGTATTAGTCAACCCAACCCAACTCAACTCTGTTAAGACTCGAGAGAGATGTTTGAGAATGCACCAAACTTTACTGCTTCTGTACTGAAAATTTCAGTTTATAAGAAACTGAAGCGACACCAAACTATCCAGCTACCTTTTACTATTGTATGATTCAAACTAAGATCTAGTCTTCCTAATTCAGAAAACTTACCTACTCCGTCTGGATCTAGATCAGCTATGCATCAGAGTCAAGGAATTTGATGAAAAAACATAGAACTGTGCCCACCTTCTGAATATCTTAGGCGAGTTCAACATCTGCCCGAAGGTTTGTGCACCTAGAAAAAGCTTCCTCTCATGCGAGTTTGATTTGATTCAAACACATATGTCAATCCCTTTACCTGCAAATGTCTCAATTTGTATAGGATGAATGAATCAAAATTTCTACATTGTAGTGAAAAATTAATTATTATATATGTTTCATGAAAGTGCGCAGTAACAGCAATATTTTTGCATTCATATGCTGGTATCATTGCAGATTCTCGTCATGATTCCAGCACGGTGACCTAGAAAATATAGCAATTTCCTCCTCGGGATCTTACAAATCTTTCTAGAAGGTCAAATTTTGGATTAACAATTGGAAACTATGTGTAATACTTTTCATATGTTAAATCATAAAATTGTAAATTTATAAATTCTTAGACATACTCTTTTATCTTTTAATTAACAAAATCAATCTTTTCTTAGTTCCGAGTTTTGTTCATTAAATCTTACAAACTGGAGTAGTATTTGTTATATGAAAGTAATTTCAAGGTAAACTAGATATTACACTGTCAGGGAAGGAAAAATATAGTATAAATCTTGGAGTTTGAGAGTCTTGGTGTCTGACACAACACCACACATATCAGACATGGCCTCACAGCATCAGTCTCTCAAGTTGAATAGAAAAAATTAGCTCATGGACAAAGTCCAAGTACGAAGGAGCAAAAGGTAGGTTTGAAAGACTTTAAAGTCGAGCAAAATTAATGTTCTACTAAACTTGCTGCTGAACTAATCCAGTAACTGAATTACTAACCATATCAGGACTAGCTTTGAGTTACACTCCAGTTTCATGTTTCCTAGTTCCCAAAATTGGTAATCGATATATTCCTCTTAACGAACTTGCTGAAATTAAAGAAGAAAAACGTACTATTCACTTTATGTTAGATATTAGAAGGTGATGACTTTGAAGGTATGCCTAAAAATACCATATATTGATATATTGCATTTACACAATCAATCGGTGCAGAAGGGAAAATTAGCAAAGAAGGTAACTTCAGTGAAGAGTTCGAATTTGCTGCAATTTAATGCCACGAAGGAAGATTAGAACATGAACAGAGATTCCAAATGGACACGTTAAGCATAAACAGACAGTTCATATATCAAAAACCAGGCAGTTGAACATATCATTATTTTGTAAACAAACAAATTCGTACCTCAACAAGGCATCCTGAAGTAAGATTTACACTCTGTTTAGGTGCTATCTCTTTGCCATTGACATGAATAGGAATTTTTCCCAAGTTCTTCAAATAGAACAATCCAGATGGGTCCATCTCTATAAAAGCCTAATCAGAGAAAGAAAATGAAAGTATGAAACAATTGAACTCATCAGTTTGTAGGCATAGCTACATAGGATATCACACAATGGAGATTGGCTTAACCTTGAAAGACCAACAAGTAAGCATGGTCTATTAAGCTGGTAGATTTTTTTTATACTTATTTTTATTTTTTTTATTAAGCTGGTAGAATTGATGAAAAAGAAACTCAAAACTGCAAACCACCCAAATGCAATTTTCTCAAACTTAAAAGTCCAACCAACGAAAGGCTGAGAATTAATAGCATGTTTCGCTAAGCTTAAAATTACCTTGACCAACTCTTTTGCCAAAACATATTTAAGGTGTTTAGAAGTTAATTTGTTTCTTTGGATTTCCAGTACGATATCTTACTTTTATTGACTGGTAAAGACTGGCTATGAAAAAATAGTAAGTTGATTATTTAACTTAGTCAAACATGCTGTTAATAGAACTAAGCTAAGAACGACAAAGAAGTCAGTGCATGCTCAAAGTCAGATTGTACGGCGACTTTGGCGTCTATTAGCTACATATTAAACCATAATCAGTTATCAATTAATTAAAATTGGATCGACGGCAAACAAGTAAGGATTTCTAATTCATCAATGTTTTTGTTATTTTCATCAACATTAGGGTACAGAATCCCAAAACTGTGAACTTTATTTTTTCACTTCAGGGACAAAAGGATGGAAACGATTATTTTATGCAACAGAACCAAGAATATAAAATCTAGATGCTATCTACCTACAAATTCTCCAGGGATAATTTAACAGGGATTTTTCTTGTTGCTTTACAAATCTGTAAATACTTTTATAGCGTGCATAAATTCAGTTCTCACTAATTAAACAATATGAATTTCCTTCATCCATAGAAACTAATTGTGGTGGAAGGATATAATATATATTCACCTCCAATCATTCCTACTAGTTCTTTACAAGTTTAGAAGGATTATGTGATTCAGCCAGGAGTTTATACAGAAACAGCGAATGAAGTGACATGGATGACAAAAAAGTTGGGGCTAGTTTTCTTTACCTGCCGACGAGAAATTTTATTAGCACGGCCTTCTCTTCCCAAGTCAATATCAACTTTAACATCGTCAGTGGATCTCCCCAGTAAAACCTGTGAGAATTGAACAAGGAAAATTTATCCAAATTCCCATCTTCTACATTACATTTTGTAATATAAAGTAATAAAAATGTCATATTTAACACTCGTAATTTAATAATGTTCTACAAGAATTAAATAAAGTGAAAAGAACTACAATTTCAATACGTTGTGTACAGCTGTAAATTAGCTGAGTTGATGTGAACTAAGCTTTGCTTTGTTTCATTGAACTATGTGCAAGCGTAATTAGAACAAATTCGGCTATTATTTCTTGTTAAAAGTAATCAACCACCAATAATTAGAAAAAATAGAACGGAGAAGATATTTAAATTTTGCAAAATACTGTAGTATGACCTATTTACATATATAATCTTTGCAAATATAGAATATACTTACATATTCATGGGCTAAGTCAAGCCGCTATATGAACTAATATGAGCTTGGCTTGTTTAACAAACTCAGCAAAATTCTTGAGTAAGCTTGGTACATATTTAAATAAATAGACACCCGATCTCAGCTTGTCCCTATGGACCAGTCACTTGTGCCCAAATCCTAGGCTCAGCTCGACCCTTTGGTTCATGGGCAGAGCCGTCCATGACCCACCTCATTTTTTCAAAAATAAATTAACAAAATAAACCAAAAAACGAGCAATTTTTTTTAAAAAATCAATAAAATAAGTCCAAAAATGAGGGAAAAAATAGCCAACGAGCCAGCTCAGATAGTGAAATAAAATATGAGCTCGGCTCAGCCCATGACTTGTCTCAAAACGAGCCCAAGTCAGTATGAGCCAGGCCAACAAGCAACTTGGCCCGTTTGTCACCCCTATCTAAAAGAAGCCCTTTTGGGCGTAGATAAGCTCTAGATCCACTTATTTAAGATCGCACTGAGAGTTGAAATTGAGCCGGGTTTGGGCACACTTTCAAGCATATAAACTTCCTTGACATAGTGAGTAGGAATACAACAACTTGACAATAACAATTGAAGAAGAAAATGAATGAGAAAGGAAAAAGGGTTACAAAAAGAAGAATATAGGGCAAGGGAAAATCAATTTATTTCATATATTCAAAGATACCTATTACAATGAATAAGCCTTCTTTATATAGAGCAAAGAAACTAAAATCAAAAGAATGTCTAATAAACTAGAACTTTATCGAATTACTAAAACTAATCTAATCTAACATAATTTGAATTGAACTCTATTTCAAAATCATATCTATATTCTATCTCTATCTCCATCACTTAGCTTGTGTGGTTAAAAATACCATCGAATAGTGTAAATTAAACAAGACTGTATTTTAAAGATTGAGCTTTTACGCAACAGCTTTAATATTTGATAATGCCTTCTAATAACTCATGTTTGGTGGTGAAGCACTACCAACATCATTGGACTCTATTTTTAAATCATATCTATATTCTATCTCTATCTCCATCACTTAGCTTGTGTGGTTAAAAATACCATGAAATATAGTGTAAATTAAACAAGACTGTATTTTAATGATTGAGCTTTAACGCAACAGCTTTAATATTTAATAATGCTTTCTAATAATTCATATTTGGCGGTGAAGCACTACCAACATCATTGGAACCAAAAAGACACGGGCTTTCCCCAAGAAACCTTTCTTGTCTTAAGGAACAGGTACCCTAGGCCAACATGCATTAATGATGATTAATTCTTCTTCAGTGTAAACCAGTGAGACTGTATGTGAAAACTTTATCACGATATTCTCAAAGATTACAAGTGTATATTCATATTGATGCTTCACCGAACTTAGGTTAAACATTGATGCAGGTTGAATTTACTCTTTTTAAGAAGTCCCTCATATTTACTTACAAAATGTGAATAGAGAACATGACTAAGACCATGAACAAAAAACAAGTATTAACACTGTCTGCTTGAATGATTTATGGGAAGAAAACTAGAGCACCTGAGGTTTCATAATAAAGTGCTTTGACCTGCGACCATACAAAACAGCAAATGCTCCCTGCGCTGCCATAGCTCTCTGCATATAAGCATCAGCAGCCTGCTCCAGCCTTATTATTGTTCTCTTAGTTTCTTCTTGTTGATATCTTAGGACTGACAAATTGAGTCAAAATAACTTAGTGCTTGTTCGGAAAAGCTTAAAAAGTTGCTAAAAGTTAAGGTCAAAGTTAACAATTAATTTTAATCAAACATTTCATGGGAGGACAATTTTTATCAACTTTTCAACCACACATTTTATCAACTTTTATCACAACTTGCTAAAACTTTTATCAAAAGCTTTGTCAATCAACCCCTTAATGTAAAAATCACATAATTATGGACTTAAAAACAGCTATATACAGATGAAGGAAATAATTTTTTAACAACTCTGGCAATAAAATGCATCCAAAGGAGTTTTATCAAATAAAAATTAAAGAAATTTTTGAGGAAATAGGAGACCAAGGGTCGCAATATGTCTAAGTTGCCAACTTATAAACTAAAACAAACAGTTAGCCATGCTGTAAGATGCAACCAAACTGAGAATGCACATGAAATCTAAAATAATGTAACCAATCAACTTAGATGGCAAAAAAGAAATCATTGTATAACTTTCAATTAACTGCAGTTTCTGGTACAAATAGGAAATAAATCATTGAGTACATGCAATGCAACAGAGAACTACCTTTCTGATTTGATTGCAAAGAAAAATCGTCTGGACTCAAGTCCATATCAAGAATCTGTGAGTATCAGGAAAGAAAGGAAAATTGAGGTACAAGTAAAAAACAAAGAGGAAGTAGTAAATTCATAAGACTTCACAATTTATTACCATTGCTTCAACATCAGAAAAATAAGGCACGTCAAAATCATTCTCAGAACAGAAATCGTCCTGATCTGAATGTGTAGGCTTTTCATTCAGTTCTTGGACCATCATTTTTATGGAACTCAAGTCAACATTTGATTCACCATTATTTGAAACTGTAATTTTAGCATCTACTTCCTTCTTACAGCCGATGGAAATCTTCTGAAAGCTTTGAACGCTGTCTGGACCAGAAGTATGCCTATCTAGAAGAAGACCGGCAGTGTTGTGATCAAGACTCTTTGCCCGTTCGATTGTACTAGCATTTAGCGACCTGTTCTGACTCAGACCTTCACTATTTTTTACATTCGTGACCCCAGCATGTTGGATATTACTGTTGGGCAACTCAAATTTAATCCGATGATCACAAATTGGATGGTTTAAGCCCATTTCAGGCTGCTGCGGGAGCCCCAATATGAGAGGAAGAACATGGGATTCTTTTCTTTCGTTCTTCGTCAAACTAGGTCCTCCAATTGCTTTTTGAGTACTTGGAAAGTCCTTCACGAATGAGTGCAATGGATGATAAGCATCGTGAAGTCTCCAATTCATCCCAGAGGAACTAGATGGTGATGGACACCTGAAGGGTAGAAAAACATCATCGTTGCTAGGAACTTCTGCATCCTCGGAGTTTAATGTGCAACATATAACTCCATCACGGTATTCAGGACCAAATGCTTTCACACGTGATACAATAGGAACTTGAGCTGTTGGAAGGCAATTCTGATCGTCGGAATGAAGCTGCCCTTTCTTACTCAAGTCTTCAAGACATGTACCAGTACTAACAACAGTAAACTCTCCATTTGGAGTTACCAAGCACTCTGATACACTGACATTAGGAGAATCCAATAAAAGAGAACTCAAACCATCAAAATAAGACTTATTGGTTGTATCGTTTCCATCAGCATCCATAAGTAGAAGCTCCTCTTTTGTGAAGTCAAACAAAGTACTGGATAGTTGCTCAAAGTAGTCCTCTGTGCTAGTGGTTAAATTTTTCATGTTATCACAAGGCATTAGATTTTTGAAATCAGTGTTTGGGTGAAGAACATCATATCCTAGTGTGCTTGTGTTATTAGCATCACCAGAATGGGGAAATAAGAATGTGTCTCCTATTTGCTGGTCTTTCTCTCCAAGCTGAAATGGCAGAGTGGGTATAGAAATGCCCTCAACATTACTCCAAATTGCCATTTGAGGTGGGGATGAAGAATATCCAAAATTATGAAATGCGCCTTCAAATTCAGAGGTCACATTTGCTTCACTATCATTAATATCACTGGATACAGCTGGGTGATTGGCCTCTAAACTCTCACCCTCAAATACATCACACACTGGCAATTCGTTTGACTGGCCAAATACAGGAACAGAGTTTTGGTTCCCATGGAGAGAAATATTTTTTTCATACGTAAGACAAAAGCTATGAGACACATCATTCCCATCAAATGGAAGCTGTTCGTCATTATTATTAATGGAAGGGGTAACACCATGGCCAATGGGCTCAGCAGCAGAAGTTGTGAATTCTGGTAAGGAACAATGTACGATGTTAAGGTCGGGGTCTTCAATTTCAAAATGACTTGGAACCGAAATCATATTCGCAGATGGGAGTTCATTCCCATCTCCAAAATTCATATGCCCAGGACCACTAAGAAAATCAACATCCATCACGTCAAATGGTTCATTAGAAATTCTCTTTCTCATAGCATAGTAAAATTTACGAATACTTTCAGATTTTCTCTTCCCTAGAATGCAGTTTGTCTCTTTTCTACTCTCCATCCGATTAGGTTTGGATAGAAAAGTTGAAGCAGAATGCTCAAACTCAATCATGCAACTTGATGCCTCTTCAGAAACAACAGGATCATAAAGGAGAGAATACCAGCGATCTTGTAGTTCCTGAACAGTAAATCTTCTAGAAAAATGCACAGCACCTTTAGCTAAAGATTCCAAAGATGCACCAGCCTAATGCAGAAAAAGAAATAAAATTAAGTTATCCCTCTCCCTTGCTCCACATAAAAAAAGCTTTCACATCAGTAGTCCAAAGCAAAAGCAATAATTAGAAACGTTATCCCTCTCATTTTCTTTCTGTCTCTAAGCAGTTAGCGTAAGAAGCATTAGTGAAATTTTATGAAAATGTAATGATTGAACTCGGCTTGAAACTGTAGAATAGATTTCCAAAAGGAAAGTGAGAATTATAATGCCCTTCTAATGTCATTTTTTATTGGTAATATCGGCAAAATGATGGAGAGGACAAAGACATTAATTGTAATTATCACTGGAGGGTTGCATTATATTTCAACTTCATTTCAGTTTTGGTCAACAACACTGATCCATCCCGAATACTATAAAGGACATCATGCCAATCATATCTCGACCCCCAGTATTCATCCCTTTATGAAGCCAAATTGAAGTTAAATGGCCAAACATCAAACAACAAACAACTCGGCAACACATAAAAACTAATTTATTGTTAACTAACAACAAGACTACCATGTTACTAGTTGGTATGGATAGGTGGTGACTGCCTCCCTTGGTTATATAGAAATTCATTTTAGCCTGTAAAAGGGTTTGTTAATAAGGATATTTGTGCTAGTCCCCATCTCAATAATGTTGACCCTGCAGTAGCACTCCTGGATCCCCCGCAAATTATGAGTCCTGACAGAATTCCGAATATGACATATTAATCTCACTCTAACCGCCACATAACGACACAATTGAGTCCTTGTATCTCCAGAAAACAGCATTCCAATATTGTGCACCAGCGGCATTTATCTCAATTCGGAAAATAACCATAAAATTACCGTTGCGGATTGACAAGTTTCCATTTTATTATATGTTTCTTGATGCCATACATTTTATCACATATTAAACTAAATACTCAAACCTCTCCTTCACAATCTCGTCTATTAGAACATAGATGAAGAATCTTAAGCTTTATAAAAATCATATCACTTATATTTTCGGGAAAAGAAAAATCAAGAACCAAACGTCAACCTTGAACTTTCATGCAATAAAATAAACCAGTTCGAGTCACTCAGGGCCTTGAGTTTGCTCCCCAATGGTTACCAATTCGAGTCTCCTCAGGACCACTGAGATGAGTATCCGGCCATAAACTTCAGACCCGTGGGATTAGTCGAGACGCGCGTAAGCTGGCTCGGACATCCACGATTATCAAAAAAATAAAATAAAATAAAATAAACCTTTAACTTGGCAACCGAAATCACACACACAAACAGCTGAAGACAACTTCTAAATGGAGAAACGTGTCTCATTTCTAAGAGCTTAAGCTTTTAGAGGAGATGGATAATATGGTAGTATAGCTCTCGCCATTATCACATATTAAACTAAATTCTCAAACCTCCCCTTCACAATCTCGTCTATTAGAACTCAGATGATGAATTTTAAGCTTTCTAAAAATCATATCACATATATTTTCAGGAAAATAAAAAAAATCAAGAACCAAACATCAACCTCGAACTTTCACGCAATAAATTCGCAATAAATTAAACCTTTAACTTGGCAACCGAAATCACTGACGCAAACTGCCGAAGATAACGTCTAAATAAAACATGTCTCATTTATAAAAGCTTAAGCTTTTAGAGAAGATAGTTAATATGGTATTATAGCTCTCGCCATCTGTCTTTTATGAAAAAAAAAAAATTCTTGTGTTAGGCTATGATGAATATACGAATCCAGCATCTACATAAGGGGCATGTTGAAAACAGCACTTAAATACGTAAATGCGTGCAGTGAGCCTCTCTTTATCCTTCAGCTTATGCTTTACCCAAAAAAGTATAAATTTCAATTAAACAAACATAAGTACAGAACAGAAGAATGAAAAAAACCCAGAATATTTTTACAAGAATTGAGCCCAAACACTAATCCCACAGCACCAAAACGTATAGCTTCACAAAGAGAAAGTGGGTGAAAAAAAAAGTATGATGGTTGAAATAGTTTGTACCTCGACGGCGTTTTTAAGCAAAAGATCATCTTCAGGAATCCAAAGAAAAGGCGGAGTCACAGCTCCCATTGTTTCTTCTGCAACTTTCCCTCTTAATAGTGCGCCGCTTTTTGTTTTCCCCTTGTTCTTTTTGGTTTTGTTTCTAGTCTCTACGGGTTTTTCTTTTTCAATCTGTGCGTGTGCTGTGGTTGCGGAAAAAAAAACACGAGGAATTTATATCTGGAAAAGGACTTGCGTGTGGGGTATTACACTCGCACGATGTAGAAAACATAAAGACATGTTTGGCTAGGTTGAAAACGAAAACGTAAATTATTTTAAAATAACTTTTTTATTTTCGTGATCATCTTCCGTGATAATTATATAGTTGTTTTCTACTTTTCTTTCATGTCTGGGAAAGTTTAACTCTTTTTTAGGAGGTGAATTCAATTTTTAATTTTAAGGACTTCTAGAGATGTAGGTGTATATACAATTTAGATTTTTAAAATGAACAATTCCCTGTACATGTGCTGAGTTGTCAGCACGTGTATGATGCTTTTTTTTTTTTTTTTTTTTTTTTTGTTAAGTTGAAGATTTAGTGCAGATGGATTTCAATATGTGTGGTAATGAACAACATAGTATCCATCCAGAAAATACTTTTCAACATCATCCGACTTTCGAAATTGCAATAGAACCATATGTTGATTCCATCTGCCACCAACAGGCAACTAGGATGAAACGNTTTTTTTTCTTTTTTTTTTTTTTCCAAAAATCAATGAAATCCAGTCATGTGTTTATCTATGAAAAAACTTGTGAAAGTTATCTGCACTTATAGAGCCTATTTGTTTGGCATTTTTAGTAAAAATGTGACCGTTGAAATAGGGATTTAGCCACCATTTTTGACCAAACTATCTCTATGGTGGGACCCACAAATCAGGCTGAAACGGTCACAAAACTCATTAAAAGGTAAAAATAATGTCAAACAAGCAGGGGCATAGCCTGATTTTTTAAAAATTTTAAAAAATGTGAGTATATTCAATATATGTATTTTTTAAGACTAAAAGTTTAGAGATATTGAATATAAACTTTGTATTAGTTTTTAAAGGCCGTGACTTATTGAATCAAGGCTTTTTTAAAAACATTTAAAAATCACGGGATATTAAAAGGTCAATGACTTATATAATGGTGTTTAAAATATTAACGTTGAAGCATAAAATAAAATTCGCTATTTATTTCAAATTCACTCACGAGATTTTGAGAGGTCTTCACAAAAAAGAACATTTTTTAATATTATTTATGTTCGATCATTATACTTAGATTCATGATTAAAAAATTAATATTTTTCTCCCTCTACTATAAATCATATTTGTTATCTTTTCCTTTTCTCTCTTTTTCTTTCATCATTTATCCCTTCTTTCTACAAAAAAAAAACCAAATTGTAATTTGAAAAATTCTTTGTAATAGTCTTTTTCTCTTCTTTTTCATCCAGGAGACCCTTTGTTTAAAAATAATATAAGAGACCCTCCATTTACGGATAATATCGTAGACACCTTCTCAGATTCTTGACAATATCAGATATCTTTCTTCATGTTTCAAAAAAATCACTAATTTTTTTTATTTATAGTTGGAGTATCATAAACACCCCTTATGTGACAGGGTTGTCCTGCGTTCCTGTAATGTCGTCAAAATTTCTCTTCCCTAACCATTCAATACATATTTTACGCAATTCCGGATGTGAAAACACATGAATTTTTCATCATCTTTTATGTATCATATCTTTTTTAGATATCAATGACCGATTAATTCAAATATGGTTTAAATAATTTAAGAAATAGAATATTGAAATATATAACTTATTAAATATATTTATTTTAAAGAATAAAAAGTCTCTTAAAACTTATTTTTAAAAACATTAATTATATGAAATGGAAAATATGTTATATTTTAATGCTCCAAAAAATTTGTAACAATTAGATTCTTTAAAATCATAAATAAGATTATGTGTTCGCTCCAAACCTTACAAAACTTGTAATTTTTGTCTATCCAAATTTTGTCTAAATCCAATGTTTGACCTTCGTGAGGAAGATTTGAAGATTTACGATGGTAAAAATACTCTAATTAAAAAATATATGGTCGCACATTCTAATTTTAACTATTTTCTTCTAGAACAAATTATATTCATATATTATTAGTCGACTTTTATCCTACTTGTTTCTCTTGTTGCTTGGTACATAGAAGAAGGAAGAAGGCTTCAAGCACGATCTTGATGGTGATAGACCAAACAATCAGTATAATGTCTCGTTTCCTTCGCTAACCTAGATAAGAAGCAAAGGTTCGATGACAACGGCCTCAATTATCCCTATAGCTTAGTCAAATCTTTTATGTCTTTCATTGACCTTGGCTTGTGACTTCCATGATAAATCAAGATAAGGGAGCTCCTACCTAAGTATATTTATACATTAAAAATTAAATATACCTTTTTTTTTAAAGTCTATCTACAATATGAATTATTTATTCGATATTCACGTGTTTTAGCCAATAGTTGTACATATAATGCATCCCACCTTATCGAGCAAGAACATGTATGGCTAAGCATAAAAAGTTTACTTTTTAAGGGCCCGTTCGGTAGAGATTAAAATCGGATTAAAATTGAAAAATTAGTCGTTATTGTTGACTTTTATTAGACAATTGGGACCCAATAACGATTATATTTTCAATTTTAATCCCTACTAAACGGGGCCTAAGTAATTTTCCGTGTAAGGAACAATATAAGTTTTAAATTAGTGGAAGTTTGAATTAATTAAGTTAATTATTGTCATTGAATAAAATTTACTTTTGAAAGAAGTAGGATTTTTTACTTATTAAGAAAAAATAATTTTTCAAAAACATTTTATGGCATGTTATTTAAAAATAATTTTGCTTCTAGTTTGGCCCTATTTTTTATTATTATTATTTTTAAATTCATTTTCAATCACATATTTCATGAAATCCACATCCTTTATCAAATTTTGAGTCACATTTAATTTTTTTTATTAAAATATACAAAAAAAAATGTGATATTTAGCTAAGCTAAATGGGAGCTTTGTGTTTTATTTTTACTTTAAACACAATAAATTCATTGATTGGTACTATTTGGCGATTGATAGTTCATACATGTTTGAAAATTATTTTTTATAATTACTTTTAATCAAATTTACTTTTCATTTATATATTTTGTCTCATAACTATCACCACTTAGCTTTTGTTTAACTCCATATTTTTCAAAACGCACTGTTAACCACACATTTTTTGGAATTTACAATTTTATTAATTGTTTTAGGATACATTTCAATTTATTTTATATAATACTAAAAATCTAATTTTAGCTAAATTAAATGGAGTTATTAGAATTTGAGTGTCACCTGAATTTCTTGTTGAAGTAATTGAAAAATTTTAATTGAAATGCACGTCAAGAGGAATTCAGTTTGGAATGCTATTTAAGTCTTATGTCAAGTTGAAATTCTATTTTGAAAGCTCATTGAGAGTTGAAAATTGGTATTGAACTTGAATGAGAGTTTGGAATTGAGAAAAACACTATTGAAAGTTTTTTGACCCGACTCCCAGGCGTCTATATTTTTCAGGGCCATACGTCAAGCATGATTCATGTATAATTACTTAAATTTTAATTTGTCATTGTTTGGTCCTCATAATTTTTAAAATACATTTTTCTCTTATTTTTAATCATACATTTTTCAATAAAATAATATTATACGTAAAATCAAAATTTTTCCTTATTTTTTAGCCTATGTTTGAGCCACATTATATTTTTCATTCTCATTCTTCTACTTATTTTGAATCATATATTCTTCAATAAAATTTTTTTTTCTTTATATCAATAACTTTCCTTCTTTTCCAACTACATATTCCTCATCACATCAATCAAAAAATATATTCTCTCTACATAAATGCCAACCAAACAGAGACTTAATCATACATTTTCATCAAATCACTATTTCAAAA
>CAIGRS010154442.1:0-11317 GCA_903798395.1 Fraxinus floribunda | reverse complement strand
ATTATACATTTTCACATTAATTATTATTCAATATATGCAAAGCAAGATTATTTCAATATCGTTCTTATTTATTACGTAATTCTTATTAAAACGCTTCCGCACCACCACCACCTTTATTCTCAAAGATGTATGGTCTTATTCATAAAATGCTATAGAATTTAATTAGAAGTGAATCTCACTGTTCCTATGGTAAAATCCTAAACGAAAATATTAATGTGCAAAACACCATAAGCAAAACCCTATCAAAATGAAAAAAAAAAAAAAATTACAAAAAGAATATCAAAAATAAAATACTATTAAGCTCCTATTTGAGCCTCATTTTTTATAAACTTATTTTTAATTACACATTTTTTTAATAAAATAATTTTACACATAAATTTAAAATTTTATATATTCTACTTTTTAACCACACATATCCCAAAAAAATCACTATTCAACAATATATTTCCTGAAATATAGAGCTCAAATGGTGCATAGAGTAGTCCCTAAACACGGGTTCTTGTTCTCAAAGTAATGTGCCTCCCCATATGGGATATGACAATTTCTAAAATTGAGTCGTGAGGGTCCCATATGGCCAACATACTAAAATACTTGGAAGAAAAATTGGCCACGAAAAGGGTTCTATTACCATGCATATTGGGTGGTAAATTATTAGGACACAAAGGTATTGAATTCTGATTGGCCAGACAGTGCACAGATGCAGCAAAAGCATTAGCTGCTCCAGTATTATTTCGCTAAAGAACAAATTAACAGCTGAGCAATTACGGTTATGCATTTAAGCAAGGATCGTACTAAGATCCGTTGGAATTAATGCTTCCACGTGAGGGGTTGGAGAAGAAACAAAATAACAATTAATTTTTCACCTTATTTTTAACTTCCGCCAAGTTCCTTACTCTCGCCAAGTGCTAATTTGGTATTACATTTATCCTATTCAACTAACTCTTAATGAGAGAAACTCCAACTCTTTATTGAGACAGCACCACTTCAAAATCCATCTAGACGAAACTCTTTTATTATCATTGTTACTTTTAGAGATACTTGTACTTTGATATTGAATTTCATTTTTAAAGCTCAACCCTAATTTAAGTAACAACCAACATTATATTATTAGAATAAGGTTATCGTAGATTTTATAAGGTTGAAACTATTCATATATTGAATGACTTGTTATTACCCTTTGAACCCGTGAATTTACTTGTTAAGTAATGACATGTAGTGTGCCATCATTGGTGAATCTTTTATTTTAAGAGTTTCAACCCCATCATACTCGAAATAGATATTACTAATTTTCTATTTAGAGATTTAGTTAAGAGATCCGTTAGATTCTCAATTGACTTAACATAATTTATGGAAATTATTNTTTAAGAGTTTCAACCCCATCATACTCGAAATAGATATTACTAATTTTCTATTTAGAGATTTAGTTAAGAGATCCGTTAGATTCTCAATTGACTTAACATAATTTATGGAAATTATTTCACTCTTTATTAATTTCCTTATGTAGTAGTTATGTCTTAGACTCATATATCTAGATTTTACATTGTATACCTTACCGTATGTCTTTGCTAATGTGGCTTGACTATCATACATGATAGTTATCGAAAATGTATTCTTCGGTCTCAAATGTATCTCATAAAGAAGATCCTTAAACCACTCAACGTTTTTCCCGATATCTAATAACGCTACAAATTCAGATTCCATAATTGAGTGTGTAATACATTTTTTTCTTTCATTCCCAAGAAACAACACTTCCTCCAAGAGTAAACACCCAACACGAAGTCAATTTACTTTCATCCGTGTTAGAAATCAAACTACTATGGGTAAATCCTTCTAATATAGCCAGGAATTTAGAATATTGTAGACCTAAGTTCTTAGTTTTATTTAAATAACCAATAACTCTTTCAATGGCCTTTCAATGTTACTTGCTTGGATTACTAGTAAATCTACTAAGTTTATTAATTACAAATGCTATGTCTGGTCTTGTGCATTGAACTGCATACATAAGACTTCCTATAGCACTTGCATACTCCAATTGAACAATTTCGCTTCCATCATTATTTATAAGTTTTAAACTTGAATCAAAGGGGTATTAAATTCTTTCATGTTCAAATATTTGAACTTATTAATCACATTCTCAATATAATGTGATTGACTCAAGGAGACACCTCCTCTAGCTTTTGTAACTTTAATACCCAATATGGTATCCACTTATTCAAGATCTTTCAACTTGAATGTAGAACATAGAAACCTCTTCGTTTATTTGATTCCATTCATGTGATTACACATAATCAATATGTCATCAACATTCAAATAAGAAAGGATTATACAATTATAATATAGTTCAGAATATAAACATTTATCTACACTATTATTTATGAAACCAAACGAATTAATAGCTAAGTCAAAATTTTCATGTCACTTCTTAGGAGCTTGTTTTAAACCGTATAACGACTTCACTAACTTACACACATTATGTTCTTTTCCAAATAGAGCAAATTCTTCCACTTATTCCATATAAATCTCCTCATTGAGATCCCTATTTAAGAATGCCGTCTTGACATCCATTTGATGAATATGCAAGTCATGTATCGAAGCTAATGCGAATAAAATCCTAATTGAAGTTATTCTTGCTACCGGTGCATATGTATCAAAATAATCTATTCATTCCTTTTGTCGATACCCTTTAACTATTAATCTAGCTTTAAAGGTATTAAGAGAACCATTATCATTGTATTTTCTCCTAAACACCCGTTTACATCTAATATGCTTGGAACCGGGTGGTAAATCAACAAGTTCCAATGTATTTTTAAACATAATTGAATCAATTTCATCTTTAATTGCATCTTTTCAAAAAAAATGCTATCATGAGAAGCTATAGCTTCTTTATAAGTTTTATGAACAGTCTCCACTTATAGAATGAAAGGAATTGTTCTTACAACATTCTTCTTATTTCGTTCTACTAGGTAAAATGAAACAAGTTAAGAGTCAATTTCATCCGAGCCTAAAGATTTCTTAATTTGATTTCTTTTGCTTCTTCATGGTTCATAAGATTCACAAACATCTTTAGAAAATGTTTTATCTTGTGTTCCACCTGAGCTAAAGATCTCATTGTAGGTATCCCTTAACTCATTACCCAAGGATAGTGAATTCTCAAAGAACTCGACATCACTTGATTCAACTATTGCTTTGGTCTCCAAATTTAACAACATATATGATTTGCTATTACTAGCATAACCAATAAAGGCACGTTTAATGTCTCTTGGACTCAACTTGGTTCCATTAGGACTCGTATTCTTATAATATGCAAGACACCCATACTTTAAAGTATCCAATGCTAGATTTTTTTTTCTTTCCACAATTCATAAGGAGAAATCTTTGTATATTTTGAAGGAATTCTATTTAATATTCTACCTGTACTCAACAATATTTCACCCCATAAATTAAACGATAACTTAGCATAAGTTAACATAACATTAATCATCAAAACTAAACTTCTATTTTTTCTTTCAACTAAACCATTTTGTTCGGGTGTCCTATGTGCAACATATTGATAAATTATGCCAGTTGTTCACAATACAAGTTAAAATCACTAGAAAAATATTCACCTCATCTATCACTTCTTAGAGCTTTTATTTTCTTACTTAAGTGATTTTCTATTTTATTTTTATATGTTTTAAACATATCAAAAGCTTCATGTTTATGTTTTATTAAATAAATATAAGCATATCTAGAGTAATCATCTATAAAGGTAATAAAATATCTATTCCAACATCTAGTTAACATATCATTTAATTCACATATGTCTGTATGAATTAATTCTATAATATTAGAAGTTCTATTTACACTTTGATAAGACTTTTTAGTTATTTTAGATTCTACACATGTTTCACATTTAAATGCATCATTTTCATTATATGATATTAAGTCACATTTTAGCACTCTTTCATGGAAATCTTACATATGTGACCCAATCTAGCATGCCATAAAGTACTTGAATCAATCAAATAAGAAAACTCAACTTTATTATTATTTAACTTGTGAACGGTACAAAGTTTGACCATTACTTCACTAGAATAGCTTTATTCCAACAAATTTTTCATTTAGGGATAGTACAAATTTATCGGACTTATAAACATTTTTTATGACTGGTTTTCCTAAGAGATTACCATTAATTAAGTTCCTATTAATTTTAGGAATATGTAGTACATTTGTTAAAGTAACAGTTTTTTCTGAAGTGAAGATGATTTTTATATTTCCTTTTCCAATTACTTTGGAACGGCCTTCGTTACCCATTTAAATCTTTTGATTTCCATCCACTTCATAATAAGTCTTGAATAAAGACTTATCATATAATACATGTACATTTGCACATGTATCATACCACCAACCAGGAACTTTTCCCTCGATTGCATTTATCTCGCTTACGGTGGCCACAGTATTATCTTCTTTGATGGAGGTCATTTTTTCTTCGGAGTTGTTTTGCTTTCAGTGTTGACATTCCTTTGCATGATTTCTGGGTTTCCCACATACAAAGCGACCTCCTTTAGACTTCTTCTTAAACTTGTTAAAGTTTTTAGAGGGTTTTATCTTGTTGGATTTATTTGAAGGTTCGGTATTCTCTACGGCATTGACTTTTGAATTGCCTTCATAATAATTGTCATTCTTATCTCTTGCTATTGATTCTTATACAATTCGAAAATGTTTTTGCACTTATTCCAAAAAATAATATTCGGAACTATGTATTATTTTCTTCCAATATCCTTCGCAAGTCCTCGGGAGTTTCGCAATAATTACTCTCACTTGGAAAGATCCCGGAATTTCAATTTTGACCATCTTCAACTTGTTGACAAGAACTTGTAACTCATGTACTTGGGGAATGAGGGAAATGTTATCAAGGAATTTAAAATCAAAATAAATTGATATTAAGAATTTTCTTTGTACCTTTTTCTTCGGCTTTATACTTGTTTTCCAAAGCATTCCATATTTCTCTTGCCGATGATGTATTGGTGTAGAGATCATACAATCGGTTGGATAACGCATTGAGAATATGACCGCGGCATATGAGTTCATCGTCTTGACGCTTTTGTCTCTCCATTCTTACGGCTTCGGTACTTTATCCATTGGATCTGTAAGTGGGCTATTCTGGATGAAGAATGTAAAAGATCTTCAACGCCGTTAAGAGAAACTTAACCTTGTCTTACCACTTTGTAAAATCCATTCCATCAAAACGGTCTAATTACGAACAAGGTCATGATTCATCAACTTGATCGTGGCCATGGTGGTTTCATTCTCCATTGCAGAAATATCGTTCGAGATTATTGGAATTAATCCTCCCACACAAGGGGTTGGAGAAGAAACAAAATAATATAATCAAGAAAAATCGAAATAAAAGTTGAAGGATCAAACACGTAATCGTTGTCCTCAAATGATTTTTGCTCCCTCTCGGATTGAATTTGATGTTTAAAGGGACTATTGGCAAATGATTTGAAAGATTTATCAAGCCTTGAAAAAGAATAAATACTTAAGCACTAGTGTAATTCTTTCAAGACTCAAGAACACAAAACTAGAATTTTGAATATGAAAGAAGAGAGTTTTCTATCTTTTCTATTTTGGAATGGAATATGATATCTCAAAAATCGGGTTTCAATTATTTTGTATTGATCATTATACATCTATTTATATATCTCAATCAATACTACACGAAATGGTGCTAAACAGGATGAAGAGTGACGATTTTCCATCCAAAAAGCACCAGATTTCAATTTGAAAAAAAACAGTAACGACTGTTTTTAACTATGCGGCCACATAGGTTGTTCAACGACAGGGTGTACAAGCACTGCAAGCCAACATGCGACCGCATGCCTTCATGGCATAGGCCCAAATTTTGGCCCTCAATTCCATTTTTTTGTTCCACACACTTTTTATTGATTTTTGAACAACAATTTCAACAAGATCTCAGCTAAGTTCGGTTTTCAACCTCACTGTTGTGTGATGAAATGGGTTGAGTAATTTGTTTATTCCTGTCAAGAGATAAATTTTGTATCTAATCGCTGTCATAAAATATAATTATCTTATTGTGTTATCTGAAAAGTTATCTGAAAAAGGAAGGAGAGAGTTTGTTTCCAATATGAAAATCACGATCTTCAACTTATTTCACCTTGGATATATTATTTTGTTTTCAATAAGGCAGAAATTTCTCATTCAAATGTTTTATTTTTGAATATGATTCATCTTTGAGCAATTTAACAATAACGACAACAACAATATAAATTATTATTATTTTTTAGTGGATGCAATAACAATAAAAAGATATTATTTGACAGTTTCTAAAAATGCCCCCTTTCTAGTTTGTAGCTTAGAATGGTAGATATGAAATCTTAAGTAAAAAATGATAAGAATGAATGATCGATTAGCGGTGTTGCAATCATTGTAAATATATTTATTTGAATTAAGTTATGAGTAAAAGCAATTAAGCAAGAACAAGTATTATTCAAAAATATTAAACATTTTTTTGAGGTTATCAAGCAATTTGATGGACCAATTTTCAATGGTGGTGTAAATTGGTATCTCCAAAACTATTTTTGCAACCTCATCTACATCACGGTGGATATCTAAATCAAATTTTACTCCAAAGGAAAGATCCAAACCACTTTTTGCCTCTTGCGGATGTAAATTTACATCTATTTTTACATTTTTTGTCGAAAAATACAATTTTCATTTCCTTTGCACCACTGTATTGAAGAGGTTTCAGTCTACTTTTGAGATTTAAATCACAATTTAGATCGAATTTACACTACGATTCAAGATGCTCACTATAGAACAATAATATTCCGTAAAGAGATGTATAAAAAGCATTTAAATTGTGAAATTGAGTGAGAGCAACACTAGCTAGGAAATTTCCAAATTAGAATAGTTTTGCCCTTGCAATCAAGGGTTCACTCCAATTTTGATTTATACTTTGATGAATAAAAATTATTATTGGAGTTTTTTCTTGAAATGTCAATCCGTGTAACAAGAAGTATTTACACCTTTATCTTTTCAATATTGGGTAAATAGCACAGAATATCCCTACCTTTCAATGTCATTATGCAAAACGTCCATACATTTTATTTTTTGACATTTTCACTCATACCTTCCACCTTTCATTGCGTAAAAGGTCATTTTCAACATTTTTTTTTTCAATAAAATGATGATTTTACCCTCATATTCAAATAAAACAAAAAGAAAAATATGAATAACCAACTACAACTACAGTCCTTAACTTTTTAAAAAATTATAAAGAAATCATAAATTCTCCACCATTACCACTTTCAAAAACTACCAAGCTGCCACCTATAGATCCACATAGCACCACCTTTCAGCCACCACGACCACCAGACTCCACGACCACCAACCTCGCTTCACTTCCCCACCGTCCTCCCCCACACGAATTTGAAGATTGGAGCACTTAGGACCTAACAATTTTGATCAGACAACTCTATGCGTACATCAAGCTCGTGGAGAGTTTTGGACCAGAAATTTAAATTGAAACGGTTGGGGGGATAATTAGTTCAATTATATTCATACCCATTGTTGTTTAGGTTTGACAATGGTTCGATTGATGCCAATTTGGGGATTTAGTGTTGTGAGATGCATGAATTGAATGAGAGGAGTTTAGAAAAATGGACGTCGCCACCGTCGAATGTTTAAATTACAGTAGAATGACTTGAGGTAGTTTCGATTGATGTGAGGCCATGTATAGGTTCGTCGAGGTGAGGGGTGACCGTCGGTGGTGGTGCGCGATCGTGGGTTGCGCTGAAAATGGGGTGTCGTGAAGGGTTGTATACGACAAGTTCATATTTTAGGCTGCAAGTGTGGCTATTTTCGACAGATTTTGTGACTAATATTGTGGGAGAGGATATTGGGGAGAGTGAAGCGATGCTAGTGGTAGTGGAGTCCCGTGGGCATGGCAGTCAGAAGGTGGTGCTATGTGGATCTATAGGTGACTGCTTGGTGGGGTTGTGAAAGTGGTGGTGGTGGTGGAGAATTTAAGACTTATCTATAAAATTTTGAAAAATTTAGGACTATGATTGCAATTAGTTATTTATTTATTTTTCTTTTCTTTTCTTTTTGTTTCATTTGAGTAAGAGGGTAAAATCGTCATCTTATTAAAAAATGGTTGAAAATGACCATTTACGCAATGAAAGGTGGAAAGTAGGAGTGAAAATGCCAAAAAATGAAATGTAATGACGTTTTGCACAATAACATTGAAAGGTAGGGATATTTTGTGCTATTTACCCTTTGAATATTCTTTGTATACTCAGGTTGCACGCAGTCTTTTCCTTAACATTATCCTTAATACGATAACTCATTTAAGAACACCAACATTGAGAGTCAATAAATTCATTTGTGTTTCAGATGGGTCGACTATTATTATTATTATTGTTGTTGTTGTTGTTGCCATCACTTATAGTACGAGATAATTGTCCCAATAATCAATGAACTTATGTTTATGCCTTCGACTATTCACTGAAAATTAAAATATCGAATTTTGACAACTAAACTTATCAAAACGTTCGACGATACTTACTGCCTTAAAATCCATTCCAAGTCTTTAACGAAATTAGTGACATGGCTAACGAAATGCATATGTGGCACCCCGTCATACCGTTAACAAATTGTTTGTCTTTGATTGCTCACTAAACTTTTTAAAATGTCTTCAATTGCTCATTAAATTTTGAAAAAAGTCTCCGATTGCTCACTGAATTTTAAGGTGGTCGAATCTTAACCACTAAACTTATAAAAATGACATCCCCATGTTGTTTGTTAAAAAAATATATACTGCAATCACACAGATCGCTTAAAAAGTAATAAAATGGACAAACAAGTCTGGAATGTCGATCCCATGAGAAATGATTACTCAATTACACAATAGTTTTAACTTATTTTTGTAGAATTTTAAACTATTTTTGTCATTTGAAAAATTCAAATTTATTGTTATTTCGTTGCAAAATTATATTAATATTTGATTTTTAGAATGAAACACACAATAAATTTAATTAAATGGATTTTACAACGAAACACACAATAAGTTTAATTAAAATTTGGATTTTAATAAATTTGATTCAATATATTTTATAATGACACACAATAAATTCGAATTTTTCAAATGATGAAAATAGTTTAAAATAGTGCAAATTATGTTAAAATTAAATTTAACTATTATGCAATTGAGTAATCATTTCTCGCAGAATCGATAATTCGGATTCATTTGTTCATTTTATTGCTTTTATGCGACCCGTAATATTTTGAGACATATTTTTTAACGAACAATAGGCCGACGTCATTTTTATAAGTTTAGTGGCTAAAATTCGACTACCTTAAAGTTAATTGAGCAATTGTAGGCGTTTTTTAAAAATTAAGTGAGCAATCAAAGACATTTTTCAAAATTTAGTGAGCAATCGAAGATGTGACATTTGTTAACGGCGTGACAGGGCGCTACACGTGCATTCGGTTAGCCACGTCACTAATTTTGTTAAATATTTGGGACGAATGTTAAGGTAATAAGTAAGGTCCAACGTTTTGATAAGTTTAGTTGTCAAAACTCAATATCTTATATTGTAGCGAGCAATTCAAGACATAGATATAAGTTCATTGAGCAATTGCAGACTTTTTTAAAAGTTTATTGAGCAGTCAAAGACGTTTTTCAAAGTTTAGTGAGCAATCGAAGACGTGATAATTTTTTAACAGCGTGACAAGGCGCTACACGTGCATTCCGTTAGCCACGTCACTAATTTCGTTAAATATTCGGATTAATGGATGTTAATGTAGTGAGTAAGGTCCAATGTTTTGATAAGTTTAATGGCCAAAACTTAACATCTTAAATTTTAGTGAGCAATTGAAGATACAAATATAAGTTCAGTGACCATCGAGACAACTAACTCTAGTAAGTATTGGCGAGAAGAACAGAATGCTCCTTTCCTTTTCTAATATTATATTAAATCTTGAGGTTCCATATTAAAATATTAACGTTAAGTAAGACTAATTCACATATTTATGTGTTGATTATTAATTTTCTTTTTCATATTTAGGTGACATGGGGTTTCACCCTTTCCCACAAGATGTAGTTAAGTAGAAAATACTTAACTGTTATATATCAAATCAAATAGAAAATACTTGGACGGAAGAAAAACTGGCCACGAAAAGGGTTCTATTACCGTGCATATTGGGTGGTAAATTATTAGGATACAAAGTTATTGAACTTCTGATTGGCCAGACAATGCACAGATGCAGCAAAAGCATTAGCTGGTCCAGTATTATTTCGCAGAAGAACAAATTAACAGCAGACGAACTGCTCATTCACACGTGCATGGAGGCAAGACAGAGTTTCACTAGATTCGAAAGGAGCGGTTGTGCATTTAGGCAATGATCGTATTAAGATCTCAGTTAAGTTCAGTTTTCTATCTTACCGTTGCGAGAAGAAATGGGTTTAGTATTTTGTTTATTTCTGTCTAGAGATAAATTTTGTATCTAGTTGCTGTCATAAAATATGATTATCTTATTGTGTTATCTGAAAAAGGAAATAGAGAGAGTTTGTTTCCAATATGAAAATCATGATCTTTCAATTATTTTACCTTGGATATATTATTTTGTTTTCAGTAATGCAGAAATTTCTCAATCAAATGTATTATCTTTGAATATGATTCAGCTTTGAGCAATTTAGTGCAAAATAATAATAATAATAATTGAGCAATTTAGTGCATAATAATAATAATAATAATAATAATAATAATAATAATAATAATATTATTATTATTATTTTTCCGTGGATGCAATAACAACAACAAGATATTATTTGACAGTTTCAGAAAATGCCCCCTTCTAGTTTATAGCTTAGAATGGTAGATATAAAATTTTAAAGTATAAAAAGGTAATATAAATATATTTATTTGAATTAAGTTATGAGTAACAGTAGTTATCATGAATAAGAAGTATTCAAAAATCATAAAAAAATAAAAATAAATAATTGAGGATTTTTAGCAATTTGATTTAGGCATCTCCAATGATGGTGTAAAATTATGTGTAAATTGATATCTCCAAAACCATTATTGCATCCTTATTTACATCATAGTGGATATCTAAATTCAAATTTTATTCAAATATAAAGATCTTAATCTACTTTTTCCCACTTGTGGATGTAAAAAAAAAAAAAAAATGCTGTAAATTTACCTCTTTTTTTACATTTTTTGTTGAAAATACAATTTGCATCTCTTCATTGGAGAGATTTTCGACCACTTTGGAGATCTAAATTGTAATTTAGATCTATTTTACACCACGA
>CAIGRS010154391.1:0-10184 GCA_903798395.1 Fraxinus floribunda | reverse complement strand
AAGATTTGGGGATTTTAGTTAGGACATATTAATTACGGTTAATGTGAGGTTTAATTCATTTTAACGCATTAATCTAATTTTGATCAGTTTTAGAGTATTGAACCTAATTTTCCCAATAACAATTTTACAAGGCCCAACAAGTAGGAAGTTTGCAAAGCCCACTAAGTATTCTAATCAATCAAATTCATTCACTTGAATAATTGAATTATATCACTTTCTTTAGCAGCCACTCTTGAACGCATTTTACACATTGTTCGTCCATGAGCTCTTATTGAAGTGTCGTGTGTGGAGCCAATATCGGAATTGAATGTTATGCCAGATTATTATATTTTTGGTGATATATTTGAAGTGAATTAAGAAAGTGTTGAAATATGTATTCAGTGGTATATTTTATGTTTTTTTGATTATATAATAGAAAGATAACTTGTATTGTTAGCTCATGATTTTAACAAAAACGTTAGGATAGAAACTGAGTTCGAATAGGGACCGATGCTTCGAGTTTGATTCCACTAATTATATGAATTCAACTAATTTTATTTACAAAATTAAGTGTAACAAATGTAGTGGTGGCAACGAGCCGAGTTGAGTCCGACCAAAAAAATTGAGGCTCGGCTCGAGCCTTTGCAGGCCGAGCCGAGCTCGAGCTCGAGCCGGCTCGATTTTTTGAATTTTTGAATTTTTTTTTTAATAAAAATCTCCACAGCTACCTGCAAAGTAGGGGTGGCAATAGGCCGAGCCAAGCTTCGGCTCGGCTCGTGGGCGTAGGGCGAGCTCGGCGCGCTGCTCGAGCTCGCGTGGCTCGTCCGATTTTAATTTTTTTTTTTATTTTTTATAATTATATCCACTATTTCAGCCTTTAAAAAAAAAAAAAATTTAAAAAAATAGGCTCATGGCTCGCCAAGCGGCTCGTCTACCGAGCCCCCTGCTCGGCTCGTGCTCGGGCTCTTTCTCGTGAGCGTCTACAGTACGAGTCGAACGGGCGAGGCGACGAGCCGCTCCGCTCGATTGCCACCACTACTGCAAAGGCAGCTTAATTTAAGCTACTTGCAAATATTTTAGCTGCCTACGCAAGGCAGCTTTGGAAAGCTGCCATAAAAAATAAATTAAAGCTGCCATAAAAAAAAATAATAATAATAATTTAATTGGCCGGTTCGCCTGGGCTACGGGCTAGCCCCGAGCTCGGGTTGATACCCCAAAATGGGGCTCGGCCAAGTTGGGCCCGACTCGAACTTTTTACGGGTCGAGCTCGAACTTTCCGGCAGCGCTGCTGCGAGCAGCATCTTGCTCCAGCAGAGCAGCAGCCGCGCGGGGACGGGGCGGGGGGAGAGGGAGAGGGGCGAGGATGGGGGGGGAGAGAAAGAGAGGGAGAGGGGAAGGGGAGGGGAGTGATTGAAAAATTAGGGTTAGAGATTTTATACCACCTGATTTTTAAAAAAATAAAGTTTGATGCCTGACTTTTGAATTGTAAACTTTAAATACCTAGATATATGTAATTTCCTCGTAGCATTTTCCCATTATTAGAGCCCTCAGGAGGAGGACCAGATACAAGAAATCATACATATAACACCGACCTTGATGCGATCAACCGACACCTGACTGAATTTCACAGATTCGTATCGTCAACGTTGGTCCACACACCCGATGAAATGAGATCTGCTGCCCGAATATCTCTTCTTCTCGCCGCCTTTATCCTCTTCTTATCGCCTGCGCTCGCCTCCGAGTCCGATCACAAGGTAATCTACACTCTCGATCTGTTTCATAAAAAAAAAAAAATCCCTATTTTTAGACGGCTTCTCTCTTTAACAATTCTTCAGATCTGATTCAATATATTTTAATCGTGAACTTTATTGTTTACTATTAGTACTGACTGACTAACGGCCGTGAGTAACTTTCTGCGGGCGATTCGATTTGTAGCTCATCCAATGTAAATGATGGTTCCTTAATTGAAAATTTTATTATGGCCACCATTACAGGGTAGATCACAATTTTCAAGTATTTACAAATATTTCGCGCTTTCTTTCTTCAAACCCTATCATATTATTATTATTATTATTATTTATTTATTTATTTATTTGCGTGGGAAGTGCAAGTATTTTTGTTTGATCAGTATTAGATCAATAGAAGTATGAAATTCTTTTTCTTTTTCTTTTTTCTTCAATTTTTCTTGAAAGAATTTTACTTCATTTCATTTATTTTTTTGGGGGGTGGGGGTTGGTGGAGTGGTTATTAAGGATTTGGCACAGGGAGTGTCGCTAGGAGATGGCGGTATGAATGACTATCAAAATGTGCTCTAGCTTGTGGAACGCATAAAGGCGAATGTTAACAGAGTGCTAGTCCATCTGGACTGTCTGGTGCTGTATACTTTTGACGGGAGATATATGCGAAGATTTAGTGGCATTTCTCGTAAAACAGATGCTGCTTCAAGAGAAATATAGAATGAGCCACGTTTAAATTCCAAAATATTAGCTGAAAACGAGGAATATCTCAACCACTTGCTTAACTGCTACTGAGGTTGTTGGTTGTACAGTACCATTGAAGTAAGATTTCTTCCCCAATATGACAAAATGGAATCCCAAAGCAAGATTCGACGCAAATGTTGAGTTGACGGCAGTTTAATTTCATAAATGTAACACATCAATGGGTGTAATTTTTCGTATGGTAAATATTTTTAAGAGGTAACTATCTCGATGTATCTAAAATGGTTTGATGATCATTTGATCTTTGGACAGCAAAAGAAAATTTAACAATGAATTATGCATCAAGTGTTTTCCACAACAATAGTAATAAACTAAGCCTATTCCCAATATACTTTTTCGATCCATGAATACATTTGCTGTCCAATCCATTGCAATCAAATCCTTGGCGACCACATTAGGCCAAGTTATTTTGGTCTGCCTATCCCTCTTATAACGTATTCCACTATGATCTCATCATGCTTGTTAAGGTAGCTACTTAAGGTCTACACGTTGCAGCTACGTCCCCGAGAGAAAGAGATCAGCTTGTTGAGGGAGCTACTAAAGGTATACACGTTGCAGCTACGTCCACGAGAGAAAAATAAGGCTCTGTTTCGATCTTACTCATAAAGAAAACTCAGAAGGGACCTTTTCCAATGTTTGGTCTGTGTTAACATATTTCTACAAAACTAGGAGATTTTTTTTCCAATGCGTACTTATTAGCAACGCTGTGTAACATGTGCTTCTTCTTCATGCAAAAATAATCTTTGGGGGTTTTTATTTCCATCTGTCGTTGATATTTCCTATTGCAGAGTGCTTAACCCACATTGAAAAAGTTTCAATACTTTATTAGCTAAAAGTTCTAACACACCCTTTTCCTTTCTCCTGCAGTATCAACCTGATGAGCCAGTCACCTTGTGGGTGAATAAAGTAGGGCCATACAATAACCCACAAGAAACATACAATTATTATAGCCTTCCCTTTTGTCATTCACCGGTTAATGCTGCTCACAAATGGGGCGGTCTTGGTGAGGTATTGGGTGGAAATGAGCTTATTGATAGTCTGATCGACATAAAATTCCAAAGTACGTGTATGTGGATCTCTGAACTCTAGCATTCCTTTAGTGTCGTGTTTCCCTACGATGACATTCATCATGTTTGTATTTGGCAGAACCTGTGGACAAGACTACCATTTGTGAACTTGAGCTTGACGAAACAAAAGTCAAACAATTCAAAAATGCCATTGAAAATAGTTACTGGTTTGAATTCTTCATGGGTATGTTACATGATTATTCTTCTATTTATCTTTTGTATGAATGATGATTGGTAAATTTATGTCTGTTAGAAGTGAGAAATGTCATATAACTGATATGTAAACCATGATATCATGTCCTGTACTGCCTTTTCAAACAACTAGCACCAGGTGCAATTAAGTTTACACAATCAGAACCATCTAGTTCTTGTGGGAAGTCTCTAATTCGCCTCTAGATTAGGAATTTTAAGTGAACAAATGCAAGAAAAAGCTTGAACTGATGATTTTATCCGGGTTATTTATTTATTTTATTCAGTGTCTTATAATTTTTGAAGACATTGTGCAAACCTTTGAACAGTTATTATTTGGATCTCAGTTTTCTTTTGCCACAGTAATTGGGAAGACTTCACGAGTTATTGGCATGAGTTATATGTCCATCACATGGATGGACTTTACAAAACAGACTTTAGAAGAAGTGGTTGCATATTGTTTTAAATGTTTTTCAAGCTTACTTTTGAGAATTGCTTTGGAGTTAAGGTTAACTTCTTTCTTGAATTTGGGGGAAGTAAAAATTCAGAACTTAACGAAGTTCCCTTCTTTTTAGATTCTTTTTAAGATGAGTCCTAGAATTTCATCTACGTCGACTTAAAAAACTTCATAAAAATCATGTAGAGATCCTTAGTTGACTTTATCCTAGACTGATGCATTGGTTGCATTCTTTGTGCTTCTCTGCCGGCTTGTTGATCATTATGATTAATTGGCAGTTGCTGATATTTTGTCTTCTTTTCCCTTAAAAATTGGTTTTGACTTGAGAACAAGATACACACACATGAGCTAGAAGGTAACTGTTGGTATGCGTGCTTGTTCATTGCTTTCAGTTCCTTTTAATATGCTTTTAGAATGAAATTTTATATAAGTTATCTAATTCCTGATCTCATTTTTTTTTTCTGGTATACTGGCTTCAAAAATTCAGATGATCTGCCTTTATGGGGTATGCCTTCCTTGAACTATTGTTTCAGATAAATTACTCTATGCCACCCTATTTTTTGAATTAATACATTCTCTTTGCAGGCTTTGTTGGTGAGATGCATCTCGACAGGAATAGTGACAACATGCAAATGCTTTACACGCATAAGAGCATCACTGTGAAATACAACAAAGATCAAGTATGTGGCTGTTCAATGTTGTCTTGAATTTCTTGGTTCAATTTAGTTTTCTTGTTGCTAACTTCTTTATCTTGTAGATCATTCATGTCAACCTCACCCAAGACAACCCAAAACTATTGGAAGTGGGAACAACATTGGACATGACATATTCCGTGAAATGGATCCCTACAGATGTCTCTTTTGCACGTCGTTTTGATGTTTACCTGGACCACCCATTTTTTGAGCATCAGGTCAACATTGACATTCTTATTTGATATCATTATGCCCCTGTTTGGTGGGAATTAAAATCAGATTTTTGAGTAGAATTTGATAAAAATTGATGAAATGTGTGATTGAAAAGTTGTGGGTCCCATTAAAATTTTTGGTTAAAATTAATTGTTGACTTTGATTTAGATTAAATTTTGAATTTCAATCCCTACCAAACAGGGACTATAAGAAAATAGTTTTCAATGTGAGGTTCCACATCTTAAGAGAAAATGATGTTATGTGTGCTTTAGTTGGTTTCTATATCTTTGTCATTTCATAAGAACCTCAATCCTTCTGCCATTATCCATTGTTTTATATTTGATTTCGTTGCTTAAATGGGTGCGATTTTCTCCAAGGCACAAAGGGAATTGGGGGGCATTTACTGTCTTATAGTAATTGTTCGTTATCAGGTACTAGGTCGTGACTTACATTCTGCATCTTGCAGATTCATTGGTTCTCGATTTTCAATTCCTTCATGATGGTTATATTCCTTACCGGTCTGGTGTCGATGATATTGATGCGCACTTTAAGGAATGATTATGCTAAATACGCTCGCGGTGATGATGATCTAGAAGCCCTGGTAATGATCTTGACATCAGATACTTGATGGTCTCTTAACTGCATTGTTAATGGTCAATTAAATTCTTTATATTTAGGAAAGAGATGTCAGTGAAGAGTCTGGTTGGAAACTTATTCATGGAGACGTATTTCGGCCTCCCCGGAGTTTAGTTTTACTCTCTGCTCTAGTTGGCACTGGCGCACAATTAGCATTGCTAGTCCTTCTCGTTGTGTTATATGCTATTGTTGGAATGTTGTATATCGGGTATGTGAAAAATGCAACTCTTTTCTGAAATACTTGAAATCTGTAAACGGTTATCTTGGTTCCTCAGCAACTTATTAAAGTTCACTTCCCCTCCCTTCCCTTAACCTCCCCTCGTCTAGTGAATACATTCATTTTGTTATATTTATTTTTGGTTGACATTTATGGACATCGTCATGCTAGAGGCAGATCTAGAAATTTAATTGGAATTACACCATTCTCATTTGTGTCAACCATGAGATTTATGATGTTAACTATTATGGTTTGGTTTTCACATCGTTCAGGAGAGGAGCTATTGTCACTACTTTCATAGTATGTTATGCTTTGACATCATTCATCTCAGGCTATGTCAGTGGTGGAATGTATGCGCGCCATGGTGGTATGTGCAGCTTATGCCCACCTTTACCTGTTTTATGGGATTCATTGTTTGCCTATTATTGTTATTTGTGAATTTAATTCTTGTGTTGTTTCCTCTGCACACACTATTAAATGCTAAATTGTTATCCATCTTTGATGCAGGTAAAAAGTGGGTTAAATCAATGATCCTCACTGCTTCACTTTTCCCTTTCCTGTGCTTTGGGATTGGCTTCATTCTGAACACAGTTGCCATATTTTATGGGTCTCTAGCAGCCATACCCTTCGGCACGATGGTCGTGGTCTTTGTCATCTGGGCATTTATCTCTTTCCCCTTGGCACTTCTCGGTACAATTATTGGAAGAAACTGGAGTGGTGCTCCAAACAATCCGTGCCGTGTAAAGACCATTCCACGGCCGATTCCTGAGAAGAAGTGGTACCTGACACCATCAGTGGTTTCTATGATGGGAGGGTTGCTTCCCTTTGGCAGCATATTCATTGAGATGTATTTTGTTTTCACTTCATTCTGGAACTACAAGGTAGTGAGGGATTTAAATGAACTATTTATCTGAGAAGAAAGGGAAACAAAAGAAACGGACTGGCACCAATAATATATGATTTGAAAGAAAAACTAGTAAAGTTCATACTTTATCTGTTTGTTTAAATTCTCCTTTCTGTTGCTTCATATTGGCAGGTCTACTACGTATATGGCTTTATGCTTCTGGTTTTCCTGATTCTGATTATTGTTACTGTCTCTGTGACAATTGTGGCAACGTATTTCCTTCTAAATGCTGAGAATTATCGCTGGCAATGGACTTCATTCTTGTCCGCTGCCTCGACAACTGTCTACGTCTACTTGTACTCGATATATTACTACTATGCGAAGACAAAGATGTCAGGGTTCTTCCAAACTAGCTTTTACTTTGGGTATACACTGATGTTTTGTCTTGGCTTAGGGATTCTTTGCGGTGAGTATGAAGTGTAATAAGTTGACTCATATAAGCTTTTCTTAAACTGCCTTCCTTTCTTTCTTTTGTCCCGATGAACTTATTAACCAGTCCCTTATGATATGAATTTGTTTCCTAGAAAATAAGTATTAATCAAAAGTTATAAGCATTCCATTCATGAAATTATTTTTAACAGGGTTGTTTCTAATGGATTTTCAGGTGCTGTTGGTTTCTTGGGCTCTAATCTGTTTGTAAGGAGAATTTACCGGAACATAAAATGTGACTAGTTCTTCTTTGTCAAAAAGAGAAACTATTATAGCTTCTTCACATCATTTGCGACAAATTCAAGAGAAGCCTATTTTGGGTCCCTGTCAAATTTTCGCGAGGTTTGAGGATGACGGGGGATGCCCAGAAAAAATTTCCCCTATTTTCCAGGTTGTAAAACCATAGTCTACTTACATAAGTTAGATCCAGTGATTCTTTTCATAATTGAAAAAGGCTAGCACGATCACAGATCCATGTAGTTATTTCTCCCATTTTTCTATACTATGGATTTTGCATCAGAATTTTTCTTTTGTTCATTTTGTTCTGCGAGTAGCTTCTCATTTGGAGGAATGTGTTAATGGAGAATCTCGAGGAGACGAATTGTGTTAGGACATTACAGCTATTTCTATACGTGCATTATTCTATACATGAAATACTGAGTTGCGAATTCTTTCTTTGGTTGCTTCTCCATTTGAGTTGCAGATTTTATGCCGTTGTGTGATACCTCTTAGGTGTGCCTGCTTTATTTTATTTGTTTCTTTGAAGGATATGATTATTATTTATTATTATTGGAAGTAAGGCTTAAGTTTATTCGCTATAATTATATTTCCGAAATGTTGTAATATATGTATATATATATTTTTTTAATTTTCATTTAATGTTTGAGCCAAATTATTGTAGAATGAGAATGAAAAATATAGCTGTTATTGGGCCCACAAGAGAGATAAAATTTGAATTTAAATGTTGATGTGATGGATAACAGTCATATTTTTCATTTTAATGAGATAATAATGTAGATCAAATGGGGAAGCCTTGTTTACCGCAACATTGCTTTTTTAATTAGTGATTGAAACGGGGCGTGTTCGGAGCGGGGCACCCTCGTCCCGTCCCGTCCCGCCCCGCCCCACCTTAGGCTAGGCGGGGCGGGGACGGGGACGGGGACGGGGCGGAACTTTGTCCCATTTGTATTTTTTTTTATTTTTTTTTTAAAATAAAAAATTTTTGTATTTTTTTTTTTTTTTTTAAAAAATCAAAAATTTCCAATTAAATACAAATTCAAAATTTTATAATCCAAAGCAAACAATACTTAAAATAACTACATCAATATACAAATTAAGCAATAAAAACAAACAATGTTCAAAATTAAAAAAAAACAATATTCAATTTTTTATTATTATTTTTATTTAACTTCGCGGGACGGGTTCGGGGCGGGGCACCCTCGTCCCGCCCCGCGACCCGTGGCGGGGTGGCACCCACCCTGTCCCGCCAACCCGTCGGGGCGGGTGGGGCCCCGTCGGTCGGGTCGGGGCGATTTTTTTTGTCATCTCTATTTTTAATACATTGAATTGCACAATACCGTTTTTCAAACTACAATATATCGATGAAACCAGTTTGCTATTTATAGCTGGGAATTTCCTGTCACCCTGAAGCACAAGAGTCCTCTACAATCAAATTGCAGGCGGGGTTTGTGAGGGGGGGGGGGGGGGGGGAATGAAATTTATTTATTATTTTTGTTTCTCTTTATTTATTGCATTTCTTAAAGATGATTAAACGTTAAATTTTGGTAAGTTACGATTTTGGATCAGGAACCGTCGAGGGATTCTTTTACTAAACATTTTTGAAATAAATGGAAAGTATGTGCTATGATTTAAAAGTTCACTGCAAATATCCTTTTCTTTTAATGAATTTTAATTTGTGTTAAACACCCGTCTAAATATCAATTAAAGTTAAAATGATCAATAATGTTATTTGTACAATTATACTTGACAATAATGGTTGACAATGTTGGTGTTGTCAAAATTCATAGTCATTGATTTAAAAAACGATTTTTGAAATAGATGATGTAATGTTGTCAGCCAATATTGTCAGACTACATTGTACATGTAGCATGATTTTAAAATGATTAGAGATGGTGGAAATTACACGCAACCATAATTTTAGAAATTAGAATTCAAAAATCAGATTTTTAAACTTTTAATATTACTCATTAAAGTTTGTTTATACAAAAATCAAATATTCAAACTTTTAATATTATGCAATTAATTAATCTATCCTACACGATTTCAATTCCAAACCTTAATTATATCTCTCACTTCTTTCTCTCTCTAAACATCTTACCTCTCTATTCTCTCTTCTCTCGCCGTTTCTCTATCCTTTCGCCAATGTGAGGACCATGGTGCATGGTACAGTGCAGTGCGAACGAGCATGCCACACATTAGATCTCAGCCACAGGGCGCGCAAGCGTGGCTACTAATACCACTATCATATTATTTATTGGTCACAATAGGTGGTTATTTGTGTGTGAGGGGGTGTGTGTGATGATACTAGCGGTGGTAGCGGTGGTGCTGTGTGTGGAAGTGGGGTTTGATGGCGAATGTTTTGGGTTGGTTTCTTCCTCCAACAAGCTTAGTCGGAGTTTTAGGGATGTGCGGTGATGGTGATGGTACGAGTGGGTAGAGGGTGGGGTGCAACAATGACGATTTTGAGATCTTGGGTTAATTTCTTCCTCCAACCTGCTTAGTCAAAGCTTTGGGGGTATGCACAGGGGCGGAGGCAGGGGGGTCCTGGGGGGACCCGGACCCCCCACAATTTTTTTTTTTTTTGGTGGTTGTAACGAAATGAAGGTATTCTTCTTGTTTATTCAAAGGAAACATGGGTGTATATATACAAATACCTAACACTA